>CAVMKG010000420.1:7500-90000 GCA_963682025.1 Cordilura impudica
CGTGTTCTGTATTTTATGTGAAAAGTTCTCACATCGAAAAAGTATGAAACAAAAAATAAGCTGACCATCATAGCCCAAAAGAAGTAACATAAAATTCCACTGTTTCTCGATTTGTGAGTAAAAGCTGTGTCTGTATCTTAATGTGAAAAGTTACAACACTGGTTACGTTGTTATTGGAATATTCCAAGTCAGCTGTCAAAAAATAAAAACAAACAAAGCAAATAAAAGTAACATAAAATTATGTGTATAAAAATTTAAGAACTTGAAATAATTTTTTTTAATTTAAATTTGTGAAAAATGTTCAATATACTTCTATTAACTGATACGATAATGATGATATGATAACTGAATGATAACACGCTGCCTTTTTTGTGCAAGAATATTTTTAATGAGGGGGCTAAAAGTTTACTATGGTTAAATTATGCTCGTTTGCAGTTTTTGAAAGCGTTTCGTAGTATTGCCTACTCATATATCGAAACGGTCTTATCAAAACCGTAAGTACTTTGCTAAAAGTTTCGAAAAACTTTTAAGAAACATGTTATCTTATAGAGAATTAAATTTTATTATCATCCGAAGAATACATTGCCTTATTAACCGAATGTTTGTCGGAGCAAACTTTTGTGGTCGATTATGAACGTCATTATTCCGTGGGCTTAGATATAGAAATATTAAAGCAAGCTTGGAGTTATTTGTGAGTATGCATTATAAACTTTAAAAAATCATATCTAAATATATTTGTTTTCTAGAGATTCTATTAAAGCCAACGTTATAGTACAAGGTTATAAAAATGCTACGATGGAAACCATAATTGATTTACAAAATCTAATAATACATCAAGTAATTATTGATACGAATGCAAAGACCATCAAAACGGATCCTGAAAGAAAAGGTTACAAAAAACAACACTAAAAACCGTGCGAAGAGAGATGTTGAGTTAGAAATTGCTATGATATTGGATTGGGCACTGGTTTTATTAGATGGCTTTCATCTCGGTGTGCTTCTAGTGAAGAAGCTATAGCGGCGGTATTGGAACACAATTTGCCACCTGATTTAGATCAAATGTGAAAATCCAGAAGACGCAAGAGCTCGTTATGAAGCTGTCTGAAACTTTAATAAAATTATATAAAAAGTGCATATAAGTACTTAAAAAGTACATATATAAGTGCCTAAAAAGTGCATATATAAGTACTTAAAAAGTGCCCATATAAGTGAATATTGTCTCAGAATGATTTTTCTTTATCCTTATCATCATAGTCCGATATTGTTACAGTTTCAGTACCATTCAAGTTTAATGTGTGTGGTGGTATCAACGCTATGGTATTAAAGCTATTAATCGCTTCAAATAGTCAGTTGATTGATTAATAAAAACATCAATTAAATCTTAAATTAATAATGCAATTGTTTAACTTAAAAAAATTGATTAGTTAAAAAAACATTTTATTAATTATAAAACAATTAATTGGTTAATTAAAAAACCAAACAATTTATAATTAAAAAGCCATTAGAGTTAAATTATAATGATTGATTTGTTAAAAAATTTATTTATTCATTAAATATTAATTCGATTAATTAAAATACAAATAATTAAATAAGTTAATAAATTTATACTTTTAATTAAATAATAACTTAATTAAATTAATTTAATAAACAATTAATTTAAAATCAACCATTTTTAAGTCATTTGAGCCCAAAAGGCCCACACTGAATTTTGGTTGATTTTTTTTATTAATTAATCAACTGATTATCTGATTTATAAATTAATTTATTAATCAATCAACTGATTATCTGATTAATAAATTAATTTATTCCTTTATTATACTGTCGAACATTTTCGTGGGCATTGTAAAAGTACTAAGTCAGTATAGAAAATCCTCCAAAAAAGTTCTCCCCTCCCAGAATGGCTGTTATACTATTTAAAAAAAATAACTTTATTGATTCAAATTATCAATTGATTGTTTAATTAAAAAAACAATTTAATTTAAAAAAAAAAATTAATTAAAAAATTGAGTTTTATTATAAACTTAATAATTTAATTTAAATAATAATCTATTTATGAAATAAAGATTAATTAAAATCAATATATTTTCAATAATTCAAAAATTAAATTATATATCAAGAAAACATGTTAATTAATTTTACCCCGCGTAAAGAACCTAGGTTAGGTTAGGTTAGGTTGATAGTGGCTGCTAAACCAAAGGCAAAGCACACTTAGACTCTGGGGTCCATTGTGATACCACGGGACGAATAGGTGTTCCCCTCAGTCCCCACCGTAGAACCAGTTTGAGCTCCTGATGAAGCCCCTGATATGTGAAATGTCCACATTTGAGAGATCAGAGAGATCGTGAAGAAACGGCGATCCCAATGTTCGAAGTCTCGTTCTGGAGAGCGCCGGGCAATAGCAAAGGAAGTGCTCTATGCTCTCCACCTCCTCCACATCCATGCAGCTACGACAGAAGTCATTTGACGAGACCCTGAGGCGTTCAGCGTGTCTCCCTATGAGGCAGTGCCCAGTGATAACAGCAACTACTGTTGAAATCTCCCTACGGGGGAGTGATAGTAGCGCGCTAGTGCGCTTATGATTTAGAGCCGGCCAGATCTATCTCGTGATCCTGCACGTTGATCCATTAGCCCATCTGTTGTCGGTTATGCCGGCGGTGTGAAGCCGAAGTTCCAGCCTACAAGATTCCAGGGGTATACCAACACATTCCAAGTCCGCTGGAACCCGTAAGGTAGTGCCCTGTCTTGCCAACTCGTCAGCTTTACAGTTTCCCGGTATATTCCTGTGCCCTGGGACCCAAATGAGTCTGATGTCGATCACATAGAAATAATTTTTAACTTTATCAAAAAATGGATTTATGAAATTATATTTTTATAGTATAATATACTAATATAATATACTATATTATACAGTTTATACAGTTTTGTTTAAACTTTTACGTATACGTGAATTTACAAAATTAGCTTATTAATGAAATAAATAAAGACATAAATTTATTAATAATATTAGATAATACTAAAATTAATCATTTATTTAAACAATTTATCATTTTATTAATAAATTTATTCATTAAATATTTTTTTAAACAGATTTTATTTATTTTTTCAGCTTTTTGTAGTAGAAATGTAGTAAACGATTTTTTTTAGTTCTTGAATTACTATTTTTTTTTGTTATTAATATTATACAACATTTACTACAAAATCATTCGACCAACTAAAAAAATAAATACATATTTTCAAAATTCATACAATAAAATTTGTGATTGTAACAAAACTTTTACTACACATGCGCTTTATCTGTTTTGCTTTTATTATCTGTTAGGAAAAGATCAAGAATCAGCCTTAAAAAGGATCAGTTTAAGTGTGATCCGTTGAATCATACAAAATGTCCTCTGGCAAATTCCAAATTGGAAGACATGTAGTCCACAAGTTTTTTTTTTTTTGAATTTGGGAAATTCGTTGCACTTTCTGAATAATTGCAAAAAAAAATTTAAATGTAAATACTAAAAGTAAAATATAAATAAAAAATTAACATATTTTTTACCTTTTCTCCAATATTCGATGTCATCTTATATATATATTTTTTTTGAAGCAACTGAATTTAAAAACTTATCTCGCATAGATTTCAGTTGTGAGTGAATTTGACAGTTCAACTTCATACTTTACAGAAACACTTTTTTTCTCATTTTTCCAATAAATGTGAGAAAAAACGTTACGTGACAGATAGTTCTCACAAAATAAAGTTACAGAACCAGTCGAATGCGAGAAACAATATTTTGTGTCAGTTCGCAACGTTTTTGTTTCATTTTTATACGTTCCATGTGAAAATTTTCCGATGTGAGAGTTACAGAACATAGCTACAGATGTATAAATTGCTGATTCAGAACTAGGATTTTCTTTATTAAAATTATTAACTGTTGTATTTATTAATGTATCCGCTGAGTGGTTGCATTTCGAAGAGAGGTTATTGGCTTGGACAAATGTATATGCCAGCATTTCCGCCTTGTCCTTATCAGATGTTATTTTTGTATTTCCAGTTTTAAGGTGAGGGGTTTGATTATTTTCCTTTTCCTCGCAAGTTCCTGCTTATTTTCCAAAATGATTTATCACCTGGTTTTAAATTGGATAATAATTGACACCATTTCTTATCGCGTTTCGAATTAATACTTTTATCTATCATGTTACTTGGAAACTTAGTACATTGATTATAAAAAGTTTGCTCGGCTATATTTGAAGATCGTTGGCTTTTTCTTTTAAAGCTTCTTCTTAGTTTAATATATTTCACAGTACTTTCTGGTAATGTGTAATTATTTTGTTGAGTTATTTTGGGTGTAGATACATATTTTCCTTGTTTCGAAAACTACATTTATAAATTTTTTGGATCTCCTGATCAATTACTGCCTTGGTATTGTATATATCGGAATATAACGTGATTTTATTGCCTAAAAAAGTCCTAAAAATATTCCAGTTGGTTGCTCTATAATCATTATAATTGAGGTCAACCTGCAATGCCATTGATCATATAATGGGGCGATGGTCTGATGGTATCTCGTAATCCATTGTTTTTACGTCTATATTTAAAGCGGAATTGCTTAAGATAACATCGACTGTGGATGCTTCGCGACTGTGTTGATGGGGAATAGGGTTGGACTATTAGGATAGTGAATGAAAAAGTTGCTTGATTGCTGTAGGTTGTTGAGTGCGATACCTGCAGTATTACACAGTGCAACACGAAAAAATATAACCATATACAGACACCACTACGTGATAAAAGATAAAAAAGACCCGTGTCTCCCAGTTTTGCCCCAAGTAATGCACTTTTTTAATGGCAAAAAATATCTGGGGCCTCGGTGTCATTTTTGCAAAAAGTGATAATTTTCTCAGGCTCATATCTTGCAAATCGATCGGAATTTTGATTTATTCTCTGAGGCAAGGTTGTAGCCCTTATCATAAAGAGCAAAAATTGTGAATATATAAAATCAAAAAAAACTTTATCTTCAAGATCAAAATCGCAAAAAATTCGATTTTTTAACCTTTTTTCCCCTGTTCTGGTCCATAGGTAGCAAACCGTTTAAAATTCAAGGCAACAATCAACTACAAGAATGTACTTAAGATCTCAATAAACAACTCACGCGATCACGTACTACAACTCACTCGATCACGTGCTACAGCATAATTCGCACACAACATTGGCAACTGACAACTTCAATATGCAACGTGAAAAAATTGATTCATTTTCCTACGTTTGCGGTCATCTAGTGAATTCAATAGAGTATATAAGTTGTTTTCGACGAAGTAGACTTGACCGGTGAAAATTACACACCTAATACAGTGTTTCGCCAATGTTATAACAATCTCATTGCATGGTTAAGTGGAGGCAAAGATAGTATGAAGTATTGTAAGTCGGTAAACTGGATTAATCGCCCAGGTGAGCATGATGCAACCACTTGCATGCATGTGTAAATTACACATGTCGTCTAAATCGACATGCTGAGAAGAACAAAATTTATAAAGCAACTGTAACAGCCACACTACCAGTGGTTGCACCTGAAAATTTTGCATCACCAAGACCGCCAACTCCAGATCGTAGGACAGAATTTACAGGAATGAGTAGAGCAGTGGTGTTACTTATGAAGATCCATTTGATACCGATTATGAGCCCCAACAGGGAAGAGATGAACCACAACTAATAACACAAACGGAAATGGTTTTCATTGTGGCCATATTGGGACTATCGCAGCGACTTGCCATATTTTTGATAGCGTTTTTTAAGCAAAGAAAACTCACAATGCTAATGTTAACTCTACGGCGTACCGCAAACGGCAAGATGAATTTCAGAGCCTCTACACTTTAAATGATGACAATTCGTTCGCTTACTGCAACGATATAAAAGCTTTGGTGGTAAAAATGGGAATGAACTACACCGCTAGTGAGTGGAGATTATTTATTGATAGTTCTGTTTCAAGCTTGAAAGCAGTGTTGTTGCATGTGTCGACCCGAAAACCTTCCCTTCCGCTAGCAATGGGTATTAACATGAAAGAAAGCTATGAAACATTGAAAGATATAATGAAAAAAAATCAAATACTACGAAAATAAATGGAAGATTTGCTGTGATTTGAAGGCCATCAACATCTTGCAAGGGATCGTAGATAGGGCGGCTTCCCAAAATTCTTTTGAATCACCTCTGAATCAATTCCAATGTAATTCGTGGAGACCAAGAGAAAGTGTGTAGGAACAAATAAAACAACATAGACTGAAGAATGCACCTTTAATTGACAATACTCAAGACATCTTGCTGCCACCGCTCCACATAAAATTGGGAATTGTTAAAAAATTCATCGAAGTGGCCGTTTTAAATTGTCCAAACGCATTCGACTATTTGAAAAGCGTTTTCCCAAAGCGTAGCGATGACAATATAAAAAAATGTATTGTAATAAATTTAAAACAAATTTTTGTTCACCTCATTGTACTATTCACACTATGTTAATGTTTTCTTTTCTGTCTTTATTTTTTGTCTTCATTTAACAGGCGTATTTATTGGCCCTGATATTAGAAAGCTATTCAAGAGCAACTTTGATTCATTGCTTGATGAAAATCATTCAATGGAATGGATTTAACTTCAACGTGTATGCACCAGAGTCTTGGGAGGGAATCGAGATGCGGAACCGGAAACAAGAGAATGGGTGAAAGAAATGCTGTATTATTTTGAGAAAATCGGCACATCGATGACATTAAAGCTGCATTTTCTTTATTTTCACGTTGACGATTTTATCAAACAACTCCCTACCGAACCCGATGAGTAAGGAGAACGGTTTCACCAAACCACAATGCCCATGGAAAAATGGTACAAAGGCAAAAAACTCGACGCATTGCTTGCAGAGGTAATATTAATATTATTGATGCATTGTTTTGCATTCCTTTTTTGATTTCTTTTCTAATTCATTTCAGGTATGTTGGTGGAATCACAAGATCACCCTGTATGATGTTAATGAAGTATTTGAAGAAGAAAAAGCTGGTGATGGAGGGCAGTCTGGAAGCAACGTGCCTGTGGACACCATAAATTCTGAAATAGAGCCAGATTCGGACGATTCGGACGACGATTTGGATCCAAAACTTAAGAGAGTGCGATTTGCAAGCCCAGGGCCATCAACATTATAAACATAATACGAATATTTTTTTTATTATTTTTGTAATAGATAGCATAGTATCTCAATTTTGAAGTAAAGTAAAAAGAAATGAAATTAAAAAATTTTCGGGAAATTTTTCACTTTTGCGGCTACTTAAGCGCTGCCTAAACGGTATTACGAATCATTCCTAGGAAGTTCATATGTTCTAGAAATTTGTTTACTGAGATCTTAGGTACATTTCGTTCGTTGATTATTTCCTTGAATTTTGAACGGTTGGCTACCTATGGACCTGAACAAGGGAAAAAAGTTTAAAAAAAATCGATTTTTTTAAAGTTTTTTGCGATTTTGGTCTTGAAGATTAAGTTTTTTTGATTTTATATGTTCACAATTTTTATTCTTTATGACAAGGCCACAACTTTGCCTCAGAGAGTAAATCAAAATTCCAGACGGTTTGCAAAATATGAGCCTGAGAAAATAATCACTTTTTTGCAAAAATGACACCAAGGCCCCAAATCTTTGGGGGCCCATAAAAAAAGTGCATGACTTGGTGCAAAACTGAGAGACACGGGTCTTTTTATTTTTGGTCTTTTATGTCCGTATATGGTTATATTTCCATGACTTAAAAAATTATACACAGTGTTATTTGAACGGCTATTCCAAGAACAATATTTGGCATATAGGTCACCAAAAATTATATATTCTTTGGTGGAAGGTGTTAGGTTCAAGCAGTGTTGCCATAATTTGAAATTGTAAAAATGCTAAATTGCAAAAAGAAAGATGCTAAAACGTACTGGAGTCAAAAAAAAAGATGCTGAATTATTTTTCAAATCTCATTACCTTTATATTGAAAAATTAAATACTTATTAATAAATTCTTTGGTTTTTTAATCGAAAAATTAATATAAAACATAAGTTTCGATTTATATTTTTTAAATTTGAATTAAAATTTTTTTTGGATTTCATCTGTAATTTTTTTAACATCAAATTGAGTTTTTTTAATTTTAAATTAAATATTTTGAATTTTAGAGGGATTTTTTAATTTCAAATATAACAGAATTTAAATTATCAAAAGATACGATTATATTACAATAATTGGTTTATGGAATCTAATATTTCTGTAATGTCTTCATCTTCAAGTTCTTCTTGGCTCTGATATTTTTTGACGATCGACTTTTATCAACGAAATCGCTCGGTATATTGTAAGTGTAATAATACCCATTTTTCAATTTCAAACCTTTTATACGTATTACAGAACATAACAACTCGGATTTTAGTCTGTTCAAAGTTTGCTTTTAACTAACGCCATTAAACTAAACAAATGTTCAACTTCGGCTTTTGAGAAAGACAAAACTAATAAAGACAATACAAATATTGATAACTCTTTAAATGGATTTTCGGCAATAGAATTTTTGTTAACTTCAATCCTTAAAGAGGTTGTATTCAGTGTCGTATCCCAATATTGTTCTCTGATGTAACTCCATTGGATTTGAATTTTTTCTGTTTCAGATGATCTAAATTTAAACTCTTCCAATATATTGGTTATCGGTTCTTTTACCCGGTTTAATGTGTTGTGTATTAAAAATTTTGGCATTTTTTTAATCCAATAATATTTTTTGGCAATCGACTTTTTAATTCATTAAACTCTGTTGTTGGTGTTTACATTCTTCTATTTCAAAATGTTTTATTATATACATATGTTGAAAGATACGAGCAGTAGTACACAAAATTCTCGTATTACACTTTGAGAAATTAAAACATATCAATACCATTAAAATTAAAATCGCATATACAAAAATAATGAAAAAATCAAAAAAAAAAAATGCTAAAAGCAACTTTTTATTAATAAAAGATGCTAAGTTAGCATCTAGCACCTTTTCATAAATTTTGGATGCTAAACGACAAAAAAAGTTGCTAAATCTAGCAACTAAAATGCTAAAATGGCAACACTGGGTTCAAGATATCTGCACAGAAGTTATGGGTATATCTTGGTGAATATAACGAAGATACAAAAATGGGTCTATTATTTATAATAACTTCAATTGAGATGTTTCCGATTGATGAGGTGTTTGATATAGAGAGGTTTTTATGTGCGACAGATTTTGTAATGGTATTTTCTCAAAAAAAAAAAAAAAAATGATCGAGATGCTAACGGACAGTTAAGGAGACGGCACGTTCTCTCAAGCTAGGGCTCGCCGGATAGGGTGGGGTTTTTGACTTCTAATATGCCCAAAATTCCGTAACCATTAACAAAAAAAAAAATTGAACTTGCAATGAATATAACCATAACTCTAATTGTTCAGTCAGAATATATTTTATTTATTTGTACATTGATTTGTGAGTTCATTCTTTTATATATATTTTTTACATACTTCAATGATTACTAAAACATCAATATAAAGTACTCAACTAACCATACGTTAAAACTACTATTCTCTCTAATTCTAAATTCCTAAGGGTTCCTTTAACGAACAAACTTTGTCTTTTTTATACTTTAACTTATACACATATGTACAAGCATTACAACAGAGAAATCAATTGTTATTGAATTGTCGAACAATAAAGAAAACATAATATTGCAAAGCAAAAAGGTCTTCGTTTTTATTTTGAAATTTATATAATTTATGTTCCATCATAAAATTTGGCGACCGTGACAGGACTAATAAAAACAAAGTTTATTAAAATAAAGAATTAATTTAAATCAATTGATAAAATAAACGTTAATCAAAAAAAATCATGTGAGTCCGATCACAGGGAAGATGTGTAAACATCTAGTAATTAAAGATTTTTTTATGTCATTTTTTAAAATCAAACAGAAAGCGTCATCTATGTATCACTTATAGCAAAAACTGTTTCAGCTAATTCAACAACCGTTTGCTGTAAAACGTTAAAAATATCCTAATGTAAACGTATATAAGTGATACATAGATGACGCTTTTAAAAAAGTGGCATAAAAAACAATTTTATATCATAATTTTTCACCAATACAATCATAAGTCACACAGCGTTATCTGCTTCAGCTCACACCGATATGAGTTACGCTGTTTTTGTGATTGTATTGTGAAATAGAAATTTACCCCCCTGCGCGTATAGATGTTTACACATCAAAAAATAAAATAACGATTGTGAACAAATAAGTGAAGTTGCAGTGTTTGTTAAACAAAAGGGAAAATAATTAAAAAGTAAAAACATCGTTAATCCACGAAGTTCATAATCATCAAATCTATTGTCTTCAACATAAGCTAATCATCGTAATCATCAACATTATCAACGTCTTCTCCTCGTCGTAAGTGCATTTGGTAGCCACCAGAAGTTATATTTTTCTACAAAAATCGTCATCAAATTCATCGTCTTCATCAGAAGGTCATCATAAAGTCATCATCGTCATTATCAACATTTTCTCTTCGTCGTCAGCAAATTGAGCGTTTTCACTACAAACATCATCATTATCAATATTAACTAGCCACCCGCAGTTTGCCTACACAACCTACGTTATCGTCACTCAGCAGCATCAACAAGCAGATCATCCAGTTTGTGTTGACAACAGCTACATACACAAGTAAGTGAAATAAATTTCTCTTTCACTATTTACGCTCATTAGTTAATTTTGTCTACTTAATACATTGCATATACGTATACACACCTACATTTGTGTTAGCAATTGAAAACAGTAGTTAGTGTTGGCCCTTGAATAGTGTTGGCACTTGAATTCAACAGTTGGTACTTTTTTACAACTTTTGGTACTTTTTGCTTGTGAGCGAAATATTATACAATTTATCGATTTTGAACGATTTTATCAACTTTAAAGCAACTTTAATCAACGTCAATCACACTTTCCTGTAAAATGAGTACCGACAAATCTGACACTGGAGTAAATACACTTGCTTCATTAAAAGTACAACGAACGACAAAGAAACACAATATAACGCAAATGAAGGCGAAAATAGACAGAGATGGTGCCTCATCTGATTTTACAATTTTGGAATGTCGACTGCAGATTCTTGAATCATATTTCAAGCAAATAAGCCACATTCAAACCCAAATAGAGAAGTTGGATGAATCTGATTTGACTCGACCGGATTTAGAAGAATTGTTTATATCTGCTAAAGCTCCATTAGTAAGTCTGATGAATAAAAAACGTACTTCGAATGATATTGAACAAAACTTTTTAATGTTACTCAACCATGTATACCTCATCAACATCGTTTACCTCAATTAAAATTACCCAAATTTGACGGGAAATACGCAGAATTCTCTCGATTCATAAGTACATTCAATACTTTAGTACATAATGAGTTTAATATTCCCGTCATAGACAAATTCAATTATTTACTTAATTGTTTATCCGGTCAAGCATTGGCGGTGATAGAACCTTTTAAAGTTGTTGAATCAAATTACCAAAAAGCTTTGGATCGTTTAATTGAACGGTATGATAACAAAGCGTTGATGTTTATCGACAATATCAATTCATTGTTTTCGATTACACCCATATCTAAGCCAAACGCCTCAGACTTGCGTTCAACTCTGGATCATGTTGCGGCTCTTCGTAGTTCATTGCTTTCCTTGGGTTCAGAGCTAGATGTAATGAATGCTATAATCATTCATATTGTTTTATCAAAAATTGACGGAGAGTCCAAGAAGGTGTACGATGAAAAACAAGATTTTAATTCTCTGCCTTCATGGGATCATTGTTACTCAATTTTAAGTCATCGTTGTCAGTTCCTCGAAAGTCGTACCGCCGAAGTAGACTCTTTTCAATCCCGTGGTACTAAATCCAAACAACCCCCCAAACGACCAGGGTTATCATTCGTTATTTCAAACACACTTTGCGAATACTGTGAAAGTAAAGAACATTTTATTGGAAGCTGTTCTGATTATTTGGCATTACCTGTACCTCGTCGCTTTGATTTTGTAAAAAGTGCAAATTTATGCATGAATTGTCTTCGAAAGGGTCATATAGTTGCCAAATGCTCATCGAAATCACGTTGTCGTACTTGTAGAGTTTCACATCACACCACTTTGCACAATCCTTACCCACAATCAGCGCATAACTCGCAGTCTTCAACAAATCAATATCATTCGCCTTCGAGTTCCTCGCATTACCATCATTCATCTTTGAATTCATCATTTTAACGGCCACATTTATCGTCTTCGCAGCAATCAGCATTACCCAAACCAACAAATGCAGCTTCAAGTTATCTGACAACATATTCATCGTTTTTCACACGCAGTTTTCGGATGAATCTACTTCTAACAGCTATTTTGTTCATCAGAGATTGCTTCGGTACTCTACAACCTGTTCGAGCTTTATTGGATTCTTGTTCCGAAGTCAATCTCATAACGCAAGAAACTGTAAATCGTCTTCGATTAAAGCAAAATAGAGCAATTCAAGAAATTGCTGGTATTTCCGATATTCGGACTCAACTCAAGTATATTGTCACAGCCACTCTTAAATCTCGTACTTCTGATTTCGAATGGACGTTTTCGGTGACAAAATCTATTTCTTCTCAACAGCCAGCAGAGAAAATAAATGCCACTACCTGGAGCATGCCTGAAGGCCTTGTATTAGCGGACCCACAATTTTATTTGCCTCAACGTATTGATCTGCTAATAAGTTCCGAAATATTCTTTGACTTACTCCTTGATGGAAAGATTTCTCTCGGAAATGGTCTTACGTGTCTCGTCAACACTTCGCTCGGATGGATTGTTGGAGGGAAAGTTAACTCTCAACTTTCAGAGCGAGTGCTCTCATGCAACGTTCTAACAAAACAACCAGAGTTGGACTCTCTGCTCAGAGCTTTCTGGGAAATCGAAGACTTTAGTCAAAACAAACCTATCATGACTGAAGAAGAGCAGCCATGTGAACAGCAATTCGTTGAGAACACAGTGTTTCATTCCAATGGAAGAGTTCAGGTATGTTTACCATTTAAATCTAATTTAAAACATCTTGGAAGTTCATTTGACATAGCTCGTCGACGATTTTTATGCCTTGAAAAACGTCTTTCTAAGAATGAAAATCTACGACAAATGTATTCTGATTTCATGGATGAATATATTAAACTTGGTTACATGTCACCAGTTAGTTTTGATAATTTAAATTTCTCACATTTCGTAATTCCACACCATTCAGTCCTACGTCCTTCGATGCATCGTGCCAAACATCTAACAACATTTCGTTAAATGAAACATTAATGGTCGGTCCAACGATTCAACAAATATTATACAGTTCGAATCTAACTCTCTTTACGAACGGTCGTGTAAAAAATTAAAGCGCTTAGAGTACAACTATTTAAAATTAAAAACAAGTGTATATTTTTGTTTTTGCAATTGCCTATTCTTGATCTCATTTGAACTCACGTGGTAGACAATCCAGCTTAAAACAGGAATAAGAATTTAGCTATGGCCCGAGGGGCCAAATCTTCATCAAAAAGAAAGCTTGTGAACAAGAAGATGACAAAAGTTCCTCCGGGTTTTGTTAACCCGAACATTGCGTCAACTTCAAGCAACAGATTTAGCCTGCTTGCTGGCCTCAATGATATGGACGTAACTCCCGTATCAAATATTAACGATGTTAAGGAACACAAACCTCCACCCATTGTTGTAGAAGCTAACGCTTCATTTACAGAAATACAAAAGCTGCTTGGTAAGGACTGTATTTTCAAACGTACTTCAATTGGTACCAAAATTTTCGCTCCAAGTAATAAAATGTACGACTGCTACAAACAAATACTTAAAGAGAATAAGATGGAGTTTCATTCTTATGGCTCCAAAGAAAATAGGTTATACACAACCTTTTTACACGGTTTACCCCGCATAACCTCTGAGGAAATCTCCAAGGAGTTAAAAAACTACAACCTATCCCCTTCTTCCGTAACTGAAATAGTCACCAAATTCAGTTCAAACAATAATGCAGTTTATAAAGTTCAATTTGTTCGTAAAAATTTTAATCCAACTGCCTTAAAACATGTACGAACAATTTCCAATATTATAATTTCTTGGAAAAAATACAAATCAAAATCCAGGAGCAGACCAACTCAATGCTGGAACTGCTTAATGTATGGCCATGGCGGTGAACATTGTCATCGTAGTGCTGCATGTATGATATGTGCAGAACAACATCATACAAGTGTGTGTCCGTTTAACACAAATGAAAAAAGACCAGCTGTTTTTACATGCTTTAATTGCAAAAAACATGGAAAAGAGAGAACTGATCACTCTGCAAACGACATCAATTGTCCGTTACGTTCTCTCTATTTGGAAACTAGAACAAAAGTAACTTCCAAAAGTCATAACAACAGCAGGCAACAACAAAATTTTTCATTTCAATCAAAGGTTGATTTCCCAAATCTAAGTAACAACAACACAAATTGTAACAATAACATTAATAATAACAGCAAAGCTACATATGCTAACCAGCTGAAAACAAACAACGATTTATTAAGCATTGATGAGCTTTTTGATATTTTCACTACAGCTATGGATGATTTGCATAGGTGCACTTCAAAAGTACAACAAATCAAAGTTGTAATGTCAATGGTAAAATACGCCCATGGATTATACTAATAATTTAAACGAATTCAAAATGCTTCACTTGAATGCTAATGGCATTTCAAACTTTTCTAAATTAAAACAATTTGAGATACTAATTGAACGAGAAAATATTAAAATAGCGTCTTTGAATGAAACATTTTTTTCAGAAAATCATAGACCATATTTTAAAAATTATTATGTATATAGAAGTGACAGAACAGATGCTAGAGGAGGAGGAGTAGCTCTGTTAATTCATAAATCTGTCGCTCATAAAAACCTCTTTATATCAAACACCTCATCAATCGAAAACATCTCAATTGAAGTTATTATAAATAATAGACCTATTGTTGTATCTTCGTTATATTCACCAAGATATACCCATAACTTCTGTGCTGATATCTTGAACATAACACCTTCCACCAAAGAATATATAGTTTTTGGTGACCTAAATGCCAAACATTGTTCATGGAATTGTCGTTCAAATAATACTGCAGGAATCGTACTCAACAACCTAAAGCAAACAAGCAACTTTTTTATTCACTATCCTAATAGTCCAACCCTATTCCCCCATCAACACAATCGCGAAGCATCCACAGTTGATATTATTTTAAGCAACTCCGCTTTAAATATAGACGTAAAAACAATGGATTACGAAATACCATCAGACCATCGCCCCATTATATGCACACTTAAAAGATCAATGGCCTTGCAGGTTGACCTCAATTATTATGATTATAGTGCAATCAACTGGAACATTTATATGAGTTTTTTAGAAAATAAAATCACGTTATATTCCGATATATACAATACCAAGGCAGTAATTGATCAGGAAATCCAAAAATTTATAAATGTAGTTTTCGAAGCAAGGGATGTGTCTACACCTAAAATAACTCAACAAAATAATTACACATTACCAGAAAGTACTGTGAAATACATAAAACTAAGAAGAAGCTTTAAAAGAAAAAGCCAACGATCTTCAAATATAGCCGAGCAAACTTTTTATAATCAATGTACTAAGTTTCTAAGCAACATGATTGATAAAAGTATTAATTCGGAGCGCAATAAGAAATGGTCTCAATTATTATCCAATTTAAAACCAGGTGATAAATCATTTTGGAAAATAAGCAGGAACTTGCGAGGAAAAGGAAAAAATCAAATTGCTCACTTTAAAGTTGGAAATACAAAAATAACATCTGATAAGGACAAGGCTGAAGTCCTGGCAAATACATTTGTCCAAGCAAATAACCTCACTTCGAACTATAACCACTCGGCAGATACACTAATAAATACAACAGTTAATAATTTTAAGAAGGAAACCCCCAGTTCTGAATCTGCAATTTATACATCTCTTGAAGAAGTAATGAATATTGTCTCATCAATAAAACCCTCAAAATCCCCTGGTTTTGACAATGTTCCCAACCTGCTCTTAAAGAAACTACCACTCAAAGCTCAAAAATTACTGGTTATAATATTTAACAGCTGCATCAAACTCAACTATTTCCCAGACCATTTCAAAAATGCTAAGGTTATAGCTGTCAACAAACCTAGCAAGCCAAAAAATAACCCAAATAGCTATAGACCTATTAGTAACTTTGGTAAAGTAACTTTGGTAAAATATTTGAAAAAATTCTACATTCTCGTCTTAGTGAATTTGTAACGACCAATTCTATTGTTGCTAAAGAACAATTTGGATTTAAAAAAGGACATAGCACTACTCACCAAATAAACAGAATTAAAAATCAAATAATCACCAATAAAAACAATAAACGTTCAACGGGTGTAATATTGTTAGATATTGAAAAAGCGTTTGACACCGTTTGGCATAATGGCCTAGTATTTAAACTTCTTGATGCAAATATACCAAAATATTTATGCAAACTTATTTCAGATTTCATTCACGGCAGAAGCTTTAAAGTTGCGATTAATAATGAAACATCATCTCCAAAAACCATCAACACAGGGTTACCTCAAGGATCAGTCTTGTCGCCATTGCTTTACTCGATATATACATCCGATTTCAAAGTTCCGAAGTATATGAAAGTTGCTTACTACGCAGATGATACTGCGTTAATTTCTTCAAACAAACTTACAAGTGCACTCCTGAAGAAAATGGAAAAGGGACTTGTTAATTGCAGTAAATATTTTCACAAATGGAAAATCAAAATTAGTCCAAACAAGACCCAAGCAATTATTTTTCCGTTCAACAAATCTCCCAAAAGACTGCCAAGACGTCATCTTCATATGGGAAATAATACCATAAATGTACTTAATCATGTCAAATATCTCGGAGTTGTCTTGGACAAAAAGCTTACTTTTAAACAACATATTATGGCTACGTGTCAAAAAGCTATAAAATCATTTAAAGCATTATGGCCACTACTAAATAGAAGGTCATTTCTAAACCCCAAAAACAAAAATCTACTCTTCAAAAGTGTTATAAGGCCGATATTAACATACGCGTGTCCTATTTGGAGTGACGCTGCCAACTGCCACCTAAAACGCTTACAAATTATACAAAAAAAATGTCTTAAAATGATAAATAAAAAGCCCTGGAGGTATCCTACAAATCTTCTTCATGAAGAAACAGGTTATGAAAAAATTATCGATTTCATAACAAGGATTAATAACAATTACTTTGCCAAAATTGAAAATTCCTCTTACCCGCTGATAAGAGAATGTAGAGAATTAACGTAAAATTAAAAAGAAATCACCAAATTGAAAATTATGTGCTTATAGAGGTCTATTATTTCTAATAAACCTCCTATAAGCACATAAATATTTTCAGATAGTATTTGAATTTATTAAATCATATAAAGGTTTTATTTTTCTCCCATTTTCCTTTAAAAATCATTAAAAATAAAATAAAAACTATTTAATATCTTTAGATCCTATATATTATTTGTTGCAATATCTATATGTAAAGATAAGATATCATATGTGAATATCAAATTTGTTAAAATATGTAAATAAAGGATGAATATATAATTGAAAAATAACAAATATTATAACAACAACTTTATCTTTTCGACTCAATAAATTAGCTTTGTCAGCTGATATTTGCAAAATGTATAGGCAATTCTTAGTAAACGAGAAAGATCGCAACTTTCAACTCATTCTGTGGAGAAGTAATATCAGTGATCCTATCACTTTATATCAATTAAACACTGTGACATATGGTACAGCCGCCGCTCCTTTTCTCGCCATTAGAAGTTTGTTCTTTATTGCTGATTTCTTCAAAAGCGAATTCCCGATTGGTTCCAAAGTCCTCAAGCAGGATCTTTACGTTGATGACATTCTCACGAGTGCAGACAATATTTTTCAGCTTTCTTTCAAAAAACCTGAATTCAAATTGCCCAACTATTGCAAATTGCATGGGCGAAATGCACTTAAAAACAAGTAATGAATACATCACAAAAACCCTTGGTATATCGTGGAAACCCCAAGAAGATCGCTTATGTTTTCGTTTTGATTTACCCCCTGTCGGAGTTCCAACTAAGAGATCGGTTTTGTCAACTGTAGCAAAGATTTTGGATGTTCTTGGCTTATTAAGTCCCATTGTAATTTCAGGAAAAATTTTAATTCAAGAAATGTGGAAACAAAATCTGCAGTGGGATGATCCTTTAAACCAACGGTTGTCGAGTCGCTGGCAACAGATCGAACAAAGTTTTTCATATATCAACAAAATTGAAGTTCCAAGATTTGTCGGAACCTCTCCAAAATCAAAATTTCAGATCCACGGATTCGCAGATGCGTCCCAACTAGCATATGGTTGCTGTATTTATGTACGCGTGGCTTTTCAAAATGAGTTTAAATCAACTTTAATCATAGCAAAATCGAAGGTAGCTCCAGTTGTTCAACAATCTTTGCCGCGCCTCGAGCTCTGCGCCGCATTATTGCTGTGCCGAACATGGGAAAAAATCAAGCTCAAATTTGAGCGTTTCACTCATCGCATTTTCTTTTGGTCTGATTCAAAAATCGTTTTAAATTGGCTCACCAATCATTCAACATCTTACATATGTTTTGTCGCAAATAGAGCGTCAGAGATTCAGAATCTAACTCACAATATATCTTGGAATCATGTCCCTTCAAAACAAAATCCTGCGGACGTGGATTCGAGAGGTTGTCTGGCAAATGAATTGAATGATACAATTTGGTTTACCGGTCCTGAATTTCTTTCGAAAACTGAAGAATTTTGGCCTAAAAGTGACATTGTAAACGTGGAACTTCCCCAAGAGGAACTAAGAAAAACCATATTCCAAATAACTATAGTCGTCGAATCAATAATCAACCAATTCATTTCTCGTCAATCCTCATATCTTCGCATTCTTCGTATCATGGCTTATATTCATCGTGTTTTCGACAGACAAAAACGAAACCTTTTCATAACTTCAGACGAGTTAAAATCAGCATTCTGGAGAATTGTGTATCTTATTCAACAGTCAACATTTAAAGAAGACATTAATCTTCTTAACAAAGAAAAACCACTAAAACCAAGTCTTCAGAAACTGTCTCCCTTTTTAAATGAGATACAGTGTTGCAATTCAACTTTAGCCATAATTCGGTTTGGTGGACGTCTGGCAAATTCACCACTACCGCATGACACCAAGTTTCCAGCGTCAGCTATCTTCATCGTAAACACTTACACGCTGGACCGAAAGCACTTCTTGGAATTCTGCGACAACAAGTATGGGTAATAAATGCTAGACATCGTCAGAAAAGTGGTCCGAAGTTGCGTTCATTGCTTCAAGTATAATCCTCGATTGTTACAACAAATAATGGGTGATCTTCCTGCCGATCGCTTTAAGGCTCAACGTCCGTTTCTTATCTCAGGTGTAGATTTCTGTGGTCCATTCTACACCTCTTATCGTATAAGAGGGAAACCACCCTACAAAACTTATGTAGCTATTTTTATTTGCTTTGCCTCTAAGGCTATCCATATTGAACTGGTATCAGATCTGTCAACTAATACATTTCTTTAATGTCTTAAAAGATTCATAGGTCGTCGTGGCATTCCGCAAAGGCTCTACTGTGACAATGCAACTAATTTCGTGGGTGCTAGCTCAAAACTTCAAGAGTTTAAACAAAGATTGTTCGATGATGCTAACGTCAATGCGCTCATGCAGTATAGTGCAATTAATGGCTTTAGATTTTCGTTTATTCCCCCTCGATCTCCTCATTTTGGCGGCCTTTGGGAGTCGGCCGTTAAGTCTACAAAAACGTTACTGATAAAAAATATGTCCCAAGCTGGCATTACATATGAAGAATTTCAAACCATTCTTATCGAAGTGGAAGCCATTTTAAATTCTCGGCAATTAGCGCCTAATTCTGACGATCCCAATGATGGTGAAGCTCTAACCCCAGCCCACATGTTAATTGGATCTTCTCTAATGGCTTTACCTGATGAAGACCTACAAACCTACAAAAATATCAACTATCTAAAAAAATGGCAACTTGTGACCTACCTCAAACAACAATTTTGGTCACAATGGGTTCGTGATTACGTATTAAGCCTACAACAGAAGTGCAAATGGCTCAATTCATGTGAAAACATTAGAGAGGGTGCACTTGTAATCATCCATGAAGACAACATTCCACCTCAGCATTGGCTCCTAGCTCGTGTCATCAAAGCAATTCCAGGGCGAGATGGAAAGGTTAGAGTGGTCGACTTGAAAACATCAAAGGGAGTTCTTCGACGATCCATACATAAAATAGCACCTTTACCTACCGAAGCTAATTGAAAGAGCCTTTCAATGGGGGCAGTATGTTCAGTCAGAATATATTTTATTTATTTGTACATTGATTTGTGAGTTCATTCTTATATATATATTTTTTACATACTTCAATGGTTACTAAAACATCAATATGAAGTACTCAACTAACCATACGTTAAAACTACTATTCTCTCTAATTCTAAATTCCTAACGGTTCCTTTAACGAACAAACTTTGTCTTTTTTATACTTTAACTTATATATGTACAAGCATTACAACAGAGAAATCAATTGTTATTGAATTGTCGAGCAATAAAAAAAACATAATATTGCAAAGCAAAAAGGTCTTCGTTTTTATTTTGAAATTTATATAATTTATGTTCCATCACCAATGTTATAAAACGATAAACAGACGGACAAATAATATACATGTTTACTAAGCTGAAACTAAAACCACATGCCCGCAGTAACCAATAGTTCACCTTTTATCCATTTGATATATAAGGGAACCCCGAAATCTTTCCAGTTTGGCTCTCTTTATTTCAAACTCAGTTTAGTTCATTCTAACTTCAAATATTTTATTAAATTTTCATGAATGAATCATCGTAACTACTAATTCGAACTCCCATATTGTAGAATAAGAACACCTTACATACTAACTAATATTAACAAATAAGGATGTTAAGAAATATAAGAGAAAGAAATTAAATTTTAAAAAGTGTTATAAAACAACAAAAGGTATTGTAACACTGTGGAACAAATTCAGGTTAGCAAAAGTTAGGTCGATTCTGAGAGTGAGTGGTGAAAATAGAGACTAAATTAGAAGACCCGTATCGCGGCGTTTGTTTATGTTAGTTCGAATTTTTTTTTTTTAATTTTTTTTGGCTATAACCACAGCGTAAACAGTGGCGACAGCTCGAAAAATACAACACTGTATTTTTGTTTTAACAATCAAATCAGGGTTGCATTTTGTAAAGAAATCGGAAGCAACAGCTATATTAAAAAGTATATGCTATCACCTTTATACACGTTGTATACATTGTTTTTATTTATTTGTGATTATTACTGTCAAAAATTCTAATTTGGGAAGAAATTTTTTGAAAATTCCACAGCACAGTTTATCAGTTTATATGTCCTAACTAACTTTGTGTACCAAATGCTTCAGGCTGTAAATATATATATCATATATATATATTATCATCCATCAGAACGGAGTGATACATTCAGATTTAAAGCCAGCTAATTTTCTTATTGTTAATGGCCGTCTTAAACTAATAGATTTTGGTATTGCTAGTAATATAGCCACTGATTCAACAAGCATAATAAAATTTTCACAGGCTGGTACATTCAATTATATAAGTCCTGAAGCACTAACAGACACTTCCACGGGCAGTAGTCCAAGACACAATAATCAACCAAAAATTAAGGTTTGTTTGCAAAAAGTTACTAAAATCATTTTACTGATTGAAATTTTAAAAAACTAGATTTCCACAAAATCTGATGTCTGGTCCCTAGGTTGCATTTTGTATTTGCTGCTTTATAAGAAGACACCTTTTGGACACATCAAAAATTTGGTTACCAAAATGACGGCGATTTGTAATCCTGCTAAGACTATTGATTATGGTCCTTTACCACCGTACTATCCTGCCATGCTGGTTCATGTTATTATCATTTCATTTCTTTTTATATTCCTACGAATTTTGTATTAATATTTATTTTTTACAGATGGCGAAAAATTGCTTGCAATATAATCCAAAACAACGTCCTTCGTGTGCCGAATTACTTAAATATCCCTTTAATATGATAATACCAATTCAGAATCTTACATTGCCTACTAAATAATATCTTTTTGTCATAAGTTACAAATAAAATGCCATAAAGTATCGTTATGAAGTAGTATTTAAAATAAATCTTATATTTTATCAACTAGAAATTTAAAGCTAACAAAAGAAATCTCCATTCGGAAATTGAATTGACAAATAATATTATTTAAGATATCGAAAAACAAATCTTAAACAAAGGTTGCCTATCTCGTATAGTTATTTGACGCCAGATTGAAAATAAAAATGAAATATGATCTGATGATTGTCCGTCTTTATTAAATTATTTACCAAATATGGAATTTTAATATCTGATAGCAAGTCTTCAACTTCAACCTGACCCAAATTACACGTAGTTCTTTAGAAATTTGGTTCCGTTTCTTGAAAAACGCGTTTTAGGAAAATCATCGTCTTTAAATATTAATTAAAAACTGTTAAATTTCAGAGCAATTATTGAAAAATGCGAAATAACGCCTAATCATAATTAGTTTTTAGTCAGAATAATATTTATTTTGGTTATGTTTAATTTTTATTTTAATATAATCATAATTGCATTATTTATGTATCATTATTGCATACTACTTTAGCGCTTAACCTTTATACGATGTGGTCAGCATGGTGAAACTGCGACTGACATTAAATATCCTTAAAAAAAAATTTAAAAAACTGTTTATAACACTAATAAAATTATAAAAAACTAACTTACTTCCTGGCCATTAGAGTGTTTTTGTAACACTCTAATTTGTTCGTCCTTTGAATGCATAATATTCCGCCAATGTTCATCTTGTTCTTCAGCTTTCTGCATCAGGTCAGATAATGTGTTTTCCTAAAGATGGTACATGATGATAGTGTATAATTTCTGGTATTAAACATTTTTCATGATTCTGAGAGACTTACAGTTTTTTTGGCGAGGTTGGTCAACTCGTCAATACGAATGCGCAGGATTGAATTTTCTTTAAGCAATTCAGTGTTATCAGCAATATTACTC
The DNA here is from genome assembly GCA_963682025.1 of Cordilura impudica. Taxonomy (NCBI): domain Eukaryota; kingdom Metazoa; phylum Arthropoda; class Insecta; order Diptera; family Scathophagidae; genus Cordilura; species Cordilura impudica. The sequence goes on from CAVMKG010000420.1 coordinate 30,668, forward strand.
GCAGAACTATCTCCTCCACCGCCGATATTACTGCTGCAACTGCTACTCCGAGTGCCATTGGCTTTATTAATATTGTTGTGTGTGTGTTGTGGGTCGGAAGGGCTATGTGAGCTTTTAGATTGTGTAGATTTGTGACTACTACTAATTTGCTGTTGCTGTTTTATGTGGGTTGTTAAGACCTGTTCTACCCACTGATTCAGAGATACTGATAGAGCTGTGCCAGCACAAGCTTTTACTGCCTCTGGACACAAACGTTTAGGCACATCCCGCAAGACTTTTTGATCTATTCCTTTATCCGAAAAAATGCCTCCAACAGCAGCTTTGCTTATTGAACTCAACAATTTTTCCTGTTGCTATAAGTACACAAATTTAAAAAATAACAATAACAATCAATACTAAATATAAATATCTTAATAAACAATGATTATCATATCATGCACAGAAGAGGCAGAAGAGTTTGGCTTAAAACTTTAATTATATAATCGTCACTGTAAGGTTTAAAAACAAATGCAGTGCATATATGAATATCAGTGATTTCAAAATGTTTATATATATTATTAACTTACATTGTTTTTCTGCTTTTGGTTCTTGCAATTGTTACAACAAATCCTTTTCTATGCCACTGAAATTTTCTGCTTTCCTTTTCAACTTTAAGTTGGGCTTTCTTAGCTACTTCTGCTTGTAGTCCATCTACTAATTTTTGTAAGTCATTTGTTGTTTTGTATGTTTTACATTTTACTGAAGTTGTTTTTCTTTATACTTCAATCCCATTTCCAAATACTCAATCAATTTTTGTAGTTCTTGGTGGTTTTGTATTTGTTGTTCGTAATTGTTCATTTTTAGAACTCACATTTTTAAGGGTTTACTAGCCTTTATAAAATTAAATCTGTTCAACAGGCTGTTGTTTAGAAGCGTTCTCAATTGTAGATATCTGTTGTTATATTTGAGATTTTGTCTTCAGTTGCGGCTAATTTTTATTCCTTTTCAGCTGGATGTCTATTAATAGGAGTAAAAAAAGTGCCAATTAATGTTTTATTTATAAAGCCAATGGTGTAGTGCCCAAAGCACTGAATAATACCGTACAAATTTCGATTTAGGACCACTCACGCGCAAGTCATAATCCAAAGCATTAATACCACAATTCAACTTGCGAAAAGTTTCGTGACTCGCCACCCGCCACCAGCAACTGGACCAATAGTTAGCTCAACTATAGTAATTTTTGATTCCTTCCTTTCGGCCCTGGGTTGAGCAGTGGTGAATGTAACTGGCAAATTTACCAGCATTTATACCAACATTACTGGTATTATCACAATCACAAGCTTTAGGTTTTAATATGCACCTATTATACCTTTTATTTCTGAAAAGGAAATACCACAGATTACTAAATTTAATGTTAATTTGTCAAAAATACAATTTTATGAATTTTTTTTCAATGTTTATACTCACTAAATTTCCATTGTTTTTCAGTGGTTGAAAACATGTTCTATAGCTGTTCACTTGCACACATTATATTTTGTATATTCTATTTTTTTAATCTCTTTCGCACTTCTTTACCAAAACAAAATGGAGAAAAAGGTAAACAAAGCCATACGGTTCGAGATTGCTTTTTTGACAGCTGTCAAGCTGTCACAACTGGTATAAGCTGTGGCTATAACTGTCGGCAAATTGATATTTTTTCAATCTGTAAAAGCCAAATTATAGCTAGAGACCTGTGCAACAATCAAAATTTTTAAAAAAAATTGATTTAGAAAATTTTTGTGTGAAAATATTTTCCACAAAACTAAGTCTTTTCAAAACTAGTATTTTTAAATTTTCTTTAAATGATGCTACCATATTCACTAGTTTAGTCCTTGCTATATATTTTTCCTAATCTTCATTGTTTTCCATTCCTTGAATACATTGCTCTACATCTGCAATTATATGTAACGAAGAAAAGTTTCGTTCTTCCACTGGTAAAGCAAATTTTTTCCCTAAAGACAGCATCCATTTGTTTTCTGATTTACAATTACTATTGTAAATTAGTCCTAAAGATTGAGCATGTTTTTCTTTCAATGTATTAATTTTAGAAATTTGTCTCTCCTTTACATTCTTTTTTATGTGTTGTGATCTATCCATCTGTTTTTTGCAAAGTTGTTATAATCGTTCTCTGTTAGCATATTACAAATAGCATTATTTAAGTTATAAAGTTTGCGCTTGATAAGTTTGATGTTTGTGTTTGTCTGTGAAATTTCTAAATTAAGGTTTTTCTTGTGGAAGTTGTGTTCTATGTTTCTTAATTTTCTTTTTATTGTATCGCATTTAAAAAGTTGTGAAACTTGGGTGATTGTGTTCTTTGTATGGCTTGGTATGATTCCATAACTTCTGCATGATAATATGAATTTTAGTCTTTGTTGTTGTTGAACAAGTCGTTTTGTTTCATTGCAATATTCCTTCATCGTTCTACATGTTTCATTGTCATACTTAAGTGATATATGTTTAAAGTACCCTCTCATGTTAATACTCCAAGTTGGTGATGTTGTTAGTGTTTATATAAATTTAATAAAATATGAGATAGTCGGCAAGCTCTCCGATATTTAGTTCTTATGAGTTTTTTATGGCCAAGTATATTATATTCCAGTTTATTTTATTCAAGCTAATATGGCCTAGTGTTTGAGATGTAAATAAAAACAATTTATTACATTTACCCGACGTTTCGTCAATTTTATGCTGATTTTTTCAAGGGTTTCGTCTATTTTAAAATAATATATAAAAAATTGTTGTTAAATTTTGCAAAAAATTATTTTTACAGCAATTTTTAAATCACTTACAATAATAAAATTATTATCACATCACATTAGAAAAATATTAACATAAAACATATTAAACTACACAGTTTAAAATCACTAAGTGTTTATTGCAACCCTGTAACTACTGTTTATGTTGTCAGTGTCTTCTTTTAAGTTCATTGTTTTTTTGATGTTTTGCTGGATTCGTAAACTTTCAATCGTTAGTCTCTTTCTTTCTATTTTTTCCTTGTCTAGTATTGTCACTTGTTTAAAATCGGCTGTGTGACCTGTATTTAATATGTGTTGAGCTAATGCTGTATTTTCTTTCCCTTTCGCGATGTCCATTTGATGCTCTCCCATTCTCGTCTCAATAGTTCTCTTAGTTGTTGCTATGTATATCAGATTGCAATGCTGGTCGTCGCTGCCTTTACATTTAACTTCATACACCACGTTACTTTGTTGTTGTTTTTCAATCGGTGTTTTTACATTTGAAAAAATTGAATTTAATGTAGAGTTCGGTTTATATGCAAAGCTGATATTTTTTGATGTTATTGTTGTTCTTATTTTTTTTGCTATCTGATAAACCTGGTACATATTTTACACTGAAATATTTTTTGGTGTTATCTTCATTAGAGTTGTGAGGTTGATTATTGACTTTTCGTTGTAAGTTGTTGCGGGTGTTTTCTATTAGTTTGTTTATAAGCTTTTTTGGGGAACCATTGTTGAGAAGTGTTGTTGTGATGATTTTAATGTTTTTGGAGTGGTATTTTTTGTCGCTAATATTAAGAACTCTGACTATGAAACTTTTCGCCGTATTAATTATTTGGTTCATTGGTTGAGTTGCGTTATAATTCATGATCCTTCCTGATGATGTCTCTTTTGTGTACCAGTCAGAAGATATGGTATTTTTTTCCCTTCGTAGTTTTATGTCAAGGTAAGCAATTTCTTTATTTATTTCAATCTCCGTAGTGAATTGGATTTTTGGGTGGTGACTGTTAAAAATTGCTAAAATATCATCTTTATCGTTTTGTTTTATAACTGCTAAAATATCGTCTACATATTTAGCTATGTATTTTAAGTGTATGTTTTTATTTTTTAATTTTGTTATTGCGTCGTCAAGTAAAGTGTCAAGCACTATATCAGCTATGGTGGGTGAAAGTGGGTTACCCATTGGCATTCCAAAAATCTGATTGTAACTTTTATTTTCGTAAATAAAATAGTTATTGCTAATAAGGCAGAATTGTAATATTTGTAGGAACTTAGAGGATGTTATTGTTGTAAATTCCTTTATTCTGTTCCATTTTCTCAGAATGTTTTTTATTGTATATGTATGAAGATAGGGCTGAAAATAGAAAGGGAAATAAAACATTAGTAAAGAGGAATTCAGCAACAAACACTAGTTTCCCCGAAGGAAAACACTTACCAGAATTTTTATTATCCTGTCCAATGCCAAAAAAAAAGTGTGTAGAAAACCTGAAAATAGATTAAATAAAGAAAATTAATATACTCATACTTACGGGCGCTAGAAGAAGAGTGAATGAGAAAAAAAAGAGGTAAACATACGTATTGGTGTTGTTGGTTGACATATAAAGGTAGTAAAAAAGGTACGGTAAAATTGGCAACGCCAAAATTATTTGTAAAGAAGTAAGAACCCAGGGTTGGATTTTCCATTCAAAACAAAGATATTTGAAATTAAGAAATTTGGTTTTATAAAAATTTAAAATGATGAATGGAAAATTTAACCCTACTGAATCGTATGTTTGCCTGGTAGAGTGAAGATGGATTGTGACGGTTTTTAGGTAGGACGGAGGATAGGAGGCAAAGGAAAGAGTGAAAAATAAGGTGGAAAAGTCTAGAATAATCGGACGCATAGCAGCAAGGAAAAAAATATATAGAAAACTATAGATTTTTGGCAAAAATTAAAAGATGAAGTTTTGGCGGAGAAATATCTATTCATAAGATGATATTAAATTAAAAAAAAGATGGAGATTTGGCGGTAAAGTGGCGGTTATAAGGTACAAAAAGTCCATGTTGGAAAATATATTTATTTGGAATATTGGAAAAACTTGGGAACTTGGCAGTTGATGGTGTTTCCTTTGTTAGAAGAAAAATCAGTATGAAGTCGGAGGTTACTAAGCGAAGTTGAAAATTAAAATAAGAGAAAAGTAGTGAAGGTGCAGTGTGAATAAATGAAAATTTTTATGAAATTGAGTATATTAGAAAAAGAAAATTTGTGTGGTGAATCCTGAGGAATTTAAAAAGAAGTTTATTTATATAGAAAAGCCTGGTTACACCATCAGCAAAATTCCGTTGTCAAAATTTCAAGAGATCCCTAGATTGGGCAGAGGGAGAGAATAAATATCCACGACTGGAGAAAAAATATAGAAGACCGACAGATTTATAAAAGGGTACCTATGTGATTCCATCCTGGGTGGTTCAACTCCGAAGACGGCCGCTGCAGAAGTCAGCAGTAATTGCTCGTGATCTTCAGAATCCTCCGTACAGACTTCAGGAAGTAAATGGCGTAGCCAGGTATGAAAAGTATTTTATTTGGGGTTTTTTTCGTATCTACCCATGAAAATTCAAGAAGGATATACTGTTTTAGTAATATAAAAAAAAGAGAAAAAACAAGAATTGTTCTAAAGTGGAGTGGTGCTTTGAATAAGTTATATATATTTTTTTGTTTAATACTTACGCACCTTGAAACGAACGTTATAAAAAAAAGGAAGAACCAAAATATGTGTAATTGCAGTTTGTTACAAAGTAGTGTTTCATTTGAATTAGAACAAACAAACAAATATAAGTACCTAAGTTAGTGCTTGCGATATATTTAAAAAAAAAGGAGGGTGAAAGGAATTGTAAAACTCATATTACGAATTAGTATAAGTGAATTTGTTAAAATCTAAAAAAAAAAATATTGTTCGGAGGATTTAGTTTAGTATCTAGTGTTAAGTGTAATGATAATTCTTTTTGCTCTTTGAAAGTGTAATCCCTGAAGTAGTGCGAAATTCCTTTTGTTTTTTTTTGTTGTTGTGATATCGTGCGGGCAATTTGAAAGCCCAAAAAGGAAGAAAAAGTGCGTATTAGAGAGCTCTCTCATAGTGACCAAAGTGGGTCGAGGGGAAATTGTACAATTATTTCTGGGAATTAGTGTTTCGATGTTTGTTTTATCTTTTAGTGATTAGTTTTTTTTTAAATACCTGCGTACAATTATTAAGCTTTCATTTATTTTATTAAATTTTTTTAGTTAAGATACATACATATAGTATTAGGTAATTTTTCTTTTTATACTTACGTTAATTATAATCCTCCAATATAAAACCACTGTTAATATAATAAACCTTTCTTAAATGTTTTCTTTTGGTTGACATTAGTTGGCTAATGTCTGGGTTAATTTGCAAAGTGTGTGTGTTAACGTAAGTATGTAGGTGACCAGTTAATCGTGTTGTTTGTAGGGTAACATACGAATGTTCGTTTATGTTACTATGGTAGGGTGGGCAACTAGGGGACATGTGTCATCGTTTGTCCTGTCTATGAGTTCAAAAACATTGCGAGTGAGAATAGTTCGTCCGTCTTGTGTTGATATAGTGTACTTTGACGTTCGTTAAGTACTGGTGTTTCCGCTTTGTAGTTTTTTTTTTTGAGTTAATGTGTCGTACCCACCCTGACGTCCTGAGCTAGGCGGTCAAAGTGGTCACGCCGGAAATACTGTAAGGGTCATGCAACAAAGTCTTTATCTGTTAAAAAGTGAAAGAATAAAGTGGTCTATATGTGCTATTTAGGGTGTCTAGACACGTTTAGATTGTATCGATATGTTCTCAAAAGTTGTTCAGCTCTACGATGGCTACAATATTGCCAAATATTGTTAGCAAAAATTTAGTAGTACCTGTAAGTTATGCTGAAAAATTAATATATTTTTTTAATATTTTTTTTTTCAAAAATGTTAAGGCAAAAGAATTTTTTTGCATAAAATGTTAATTAAATTTATTCAACGGATTCTTATCTACATTATTGCCAAACATAGTTAAACTCTATGAGCAAGTATGAATTACCTGTTATACAAAAAATAAAACTTAAAAAACATAAATACAAAATCAAAATCACAATTCAGGTACTAAATGTAAAATGGTAATGAAAATAAAAACTCTAATATTAATATATTACAAAAAAAAAGAATATTAAGGTGATTATTTTGTTCGCGTTGCATTCTATGTTCATTACTATTGTCACAACAACAAGTTATATGGAACATAACGCGAGCTTTCGCGTTGCGTTTTACCAAATAACCACCTAAGATGAAAACTTTAAATTTAGTTCATTACTTCCTGTTATGAAATAAATTTAAAATTTCCATCTTGCACCTCCTCGTCCTTCTTAAGAAGGTAGCTGTCCAGCATCTGGAGGAAGTCTGCATTGCGGCTACGCTTAGCAGGAGCGGTTACGGTACTTTCTACCAGCTTATTGACAGCACCGCACAAAGAATTAAAATTTTCTTGTGCTTCTTCCAAAACACGCTTCCTCTTACAGCATCTTTTGGCGGTGGAGATGGGTCAGTGTGATGTCAATAACATCTGATGGAGACAACACATCTTCTTCACACAAAATTATGTCGTCTACATCTGACAATATATCAAAGGAAAGGTTCGATGTGATCCTAAAAACAAAAACCCTTTAAAATTTTATGATTATTGAGAATTTAAAATTACTTACTCTCTTGGAGTAATGTGGTCGTTTAAGAACGACAATCGGTTAAGCCATTGCCAAGGCTTGCGGCTGGACAAATGACTGCCGGTCTTCTGTTTTCCTTGCATTGCTCCTTTGTGAATGTATCACGGAGAGACCGCCATCGCTTTTCACACTGTTCCACTGTATTAAATTAGCACTTATTAAATTTCACATTAAAAGATGAAATGCAATCAAATAAATACCTGATTCTCCCACAGCTACAGCCACCGTGCGTCATGATTTTTCCTTCACCAACTTGTTGCGGTACATTGGTGAAGTTTTGTTGAATAGGCACGGATGATCCTCCACCGCACAACTTAAACGTTCTTCCATCTAATATATAAAAAAAATTCATTAAAAACTTAAACTTTTGATTTAAATCTATATTTTATTACAATATATATTTACTTACCATTCTGCCGTTAAGCGGTTGCACTTTATAATAACAAATATCAGCTCTCAAACGTACAATGTATGCGTCGAAAGTTGAAAACATTTTAACTTCGACGTACGAACGCATTCGCCGTATGCGCCGTATTCGCCGTAACGTGTTCAATCTGCCATCAGACATTGCGCATTCATGTAAACAACTTTTCTGTCAATCGAAAAATTCGACTTATCGGACGCAACGCATTGTGCCATCGGCTTTAGTATAATGTTTAATATAATCACTGATTTGACTTCCAGAAGCGGGCCTGATTAAGAATAATAGCAGAGTCCAGCTCTCGAAATTCGAGTGCAAATTCTAGGAAATTTTATTTTTCACTCAATTTTGTTAATATTTAAATAAAATTCATTAAATTAATAAATAATTTTATAAGTGCCTAAAGATATGCTAATCAATTTTAGCCAATTCATGAACACAGCTTAGTATAGTTTTTTATTTGAAGCTTAATTATTTGCTTTATACCTTTATAACTTTCAAATGGTATATTTTTTGTCAAAATCGGTTGATAACTAAAAGCTTAGAAGGGGTCATTTGCTTTGCTCTAACACACACTATTGAAAACAATATTAAAATTATCATATTAATAATGGTATAATTGCAATATGTCTGAATAATTACCTTAACCAAAAACTTCTCTAAAAAATGCAATGTGTAGAATATAAAACCCATATGTCACAATGATGCTGGAAATTAGAAGAATATCTATAATATTAATAGGCTAGGTGATTTCTTGTTACCGATGTTTTGTTCTACCATTTTGTCCCGATTAGGACCAAACGTATATTATTTGAAAGGTATTTCTTTTTAGATGTTCACTAGATTTACAGATTTTAAAATTTTTTCCTTTATTTTGAGTAAATTGCATTTAAAATTGCTACTAACACATACATAAAATTATACGTATGCTATGTGTGCGTTTATTAAATTTGTTAATGTGTTTGTTAATGAGTTTGTTATCTTCATTCACAATAATAATAAACCAAACAAGTAAGAAAATTATAGTCGGTCTAGACCGACTATACGATACCCTATACCATGCGTTTAGAGACCCTATCTCTTAGGCCAAACTAACTGGACATAGAAAATAAGCATAAGTGAGTGGGATTTTTATTAATTTTTTGGCTGCAGATATGAAAATGTTCATATCGGATGCTATATCTATATGGGGACTAGGCCTAAGATTGGACCGATCCTGACCATGTTTGGTAAAGTCTCTTGTATTTTGCAAAAATATATACAAACAAAATTTGAGAAGAATCGGTGCAATATTTTTGTTTTTTGATAGATTTAAGTGAAGATCGGGAAGCAGCTCTATATGGGGCCTATAACTAAGAGTTTTCCCATAGGGATCATTTTTGGACTACTTATTAATGGATGAATAAACGCATACAAACCCAATTTGAGTAAGATCTATATGACAATTTGGATCTTATGGCAATTTATGTCGGTTTAATACCGGTCATTTGTAAGGGGGCTAGGTGTGAACATGGACCGATTCTCACCAATTTCAATCCTATGGCCGATAAAAGCTTAAATACCAAATTTTATCAAAATACATTCATATTTGCGACCTGCAGTTTGATTACAAGGTTTACATGGACACACAGACGGACGGACGGACGGACATCGTTAAATCGAATCAGATAGTGATTCTGCTTCGATCGGTATAATAAAAGATGGGTCTAGGTCAAATATTTTTGGTAGTTACAAACAGCAGCACAACGTCATTATACCCAAACCACATAGTGGTATAGGGTATAAAAAGTGTTGGTATGTGAATTGGCTAAGTTGATAAATAAAATTGCCTAGAAATTGCACTCGAATTTCGAGCGCTGGAATCTGCTAGTATGCAAAAATAATCCAAAAATAGATACAATATGACGATTTTCATTTTTGTTAGTGATGTATCTTTTTTGATTAGTACAAAGTAAAAAAGTCGTACGGTATGAAAACTAATTCATAGAACTGACTGCATAACCAAAAAGTGCCTGTAAGAGTGTATACGAGGTAAACGCATGTGCAAACATGGCCTGCCTTTGTAGAAAATATTGCATTAGGAAACTAATAAGCTACCACAACAAATATTACAATCTAGAATGTAAACACTGATGAAGACTTAATGACAGAAACAATTACGATTAAAAATATTTACAGAGACTAGTTAATATTTAAAAAATAAAATTTGATGATTTCTTCTTCTCTACTAAGACGCCCTTTTGAAAATAATTTTGAAAATTGCGTATTAATTACAAACTGTCTGAAGAATGACGTTTACCAAAAACTTCACAAAAACGGGATTTTAAGTTCTACCAGCCGTATTCATAAAAAAATTTTAAAACAGGTTTTAAATACAAATTAGTTAAAAAGCATTTTAAGCTTAAAAAAGGTTTGTTAAAAATTCGTATTCATAATCAGTATTTTAAGTAATAAACGTTTTAACGATTTATTAATCTCGACGATGGCAACTCTATACTTTTTATTTGTCACTTGAGTCGTAATGATGCAAAACCACGGTTATTAATTTATACGGTATTCGTATCTATAATTTTTTTTTGCCGTGTTTGAGAAAAATATGGGTTTTATAGAAAAAAAAAATGAATGATAAACTTGTCTATTAACTAAATAAAGAAAAACAGTCAAAATAAAATGATAGGTAGAAATGTAATTTACATAGTGATTTTATTGCAGATTAAAAAAGTATTCAAATAACCAGTTTTTTGAATTAGTTTTTATTGTTTACACACCACTAGTTTTTTTTGTTCTATTATCATTACAAATTAAAAATATTCCGTTCAATAAAGCTACAATGACTACTTTTACGTTAGAAAAAGTGACGGTCATTCCATCCAGCAAACATCGAAATCGTTGCTTCCACACTCCAAAACATCGCTCCACAGGATTTCGTGTTGCAATGTGAGCAATGTTATATTTTACTTCTTTTTCATTTGGAGGTCGTTGTAATGGAGTAAATAAATATGGCGTTAGTTTGTAGCCTGAGTCACCAAGCAGACGGCCTCTAAATGCATTATTTTCAAATCTCTCCTTAATTTTGGACTCATTGAAAATTCGGCAGTCAGGGGTACTGCCCCTCCATCTTGCCACTATATCTAAAATTCGAAGTTGAGCGTCGCAAAACACCTGCATAATAAATAAATAAAATCTGAATTGATAGATTCAACTTGTTGTTACCTGTACATTCATCGAATAAAATCCCTTCCTATTTATATAATATTGTGCTAGGTCACCCCCAGTTTTTTTAATTTTAATGTGGGTTCCATCTATAGCGCCAATAATTCCAGGGAAGTTCCTGATTGCCTTAAATTGTTTTGCAATTTTCACCTCTTCCTCGACAGATGCTGGCATTTTAAAATATTCTTTTCCATGCTTAGCAATGGCACGAGCGACTTTTGAACAAATCCTGCTCACCGTTGGTTGTGCAAGACCATGAAGGTCTCCAGCATCATCCTGAAACTAGAAGTACGATTTTATGCATTTGTTAACATTACTATCACAGAATACACAATATACTTCTCTTCGTCCCCAACAACGTAAAGCTACTAGAACCTGAAGCTCTGGAGATGTTCCGCATCCTCTACGTTCTACAGAAATATCCGTTTTCACTAAATTTACAATTTTTCTTACCGTTTCCTTATTAAAACAGTATTTCTGTTTAAATTCCTTATCCGGAATAGAAAACGGGTCGCTCTTTTCTTTGTAAATTTTCTTTTGACGAAAATTTGAGATTTGAGCAATAGTTTCTATTGTAAACAAAATACATTAAAACATAAAATTTTGTCGATAAAAATAGTTCTTACCAATTCTATTAATCAAATATAACGTGTCCATTATTTATTTATTATTTATTTAAGAAATCAACCAACTTCTTTTGATTGAATGACAATGTTCAAAATGTAAACAAACACAAACCAAAAAGCACAAATGTCATTTTAAAATAGGTTTAAAATAGGGTCGAACCAATTTTAAAATTCTTTTATTTACACAAGGTTTAAAATAGGTATAGGTATTTTAAGCTAAAATTCGTTTATGAATACAATTTTATCGATTTTTACTTAAAATGGATTTGAAATGCTGTTTAGAATTTTTATGAATACGGCTGTACATGTTCATTTTGAACACAGTAGCGAAAAATTGTCATTCAATCGAAAGAAGTTAGTTGATTTTTAAATGAGAAATAGACAATTTATATTTGATTAATAGAATTGGTAAGAATTATTTTTATTGACAAAAATTATGTTTTAATTACATATATTTTGTTTACAATAGTAATTATTGCCCAAATCTCAAATAATCGTCAAAAGAAAATTTACAAAAAAAGGAGCAACCCATTTGCTATTCCGGATAAGGAGCGCTTGCGCTCGAAGTATTTATACAAATTATTAAAATAACTTAATTAAGTCAACCACATTAAAAGGAATATTTTTAATTTGTAATAATAATAGAACAAAGAAAACTAGTGATGTGTAAACAATCAAAACAAATTAAATAAAACTGGTCATTTGAATACTTTTTAAATCTGCAATAAAATCACCACATAAATTACATATCTATGTATGTAACTATCATTTTCTTTTGAATGTTTTTCTTTATTTATTTAATAGACGAGTTTATCATAGATTTTTTTTTTATAAAAACCATATTTTTCTCAAACACAGCAAAAAAAAAAAAAATATTGATACGAATACCGTATGAATTAAAAACCATGATTTTGCATCATTACAACTCAAGTGACAAATAAAAAATGTAGTGTTGCCATCATAGAGTTTAATAAAACGTTAAAACGTTTATTACTTAAAATACTGATTATGAATACGAATTTTTAACAAACCTCTTTTAGGCTTAAAATGTGTTTTAACTAATTTGTATTTGAAACCTGATTCAAGATTTTTTTATGAATACGGCTGATTTAATTTATTAATACATTGAATATGAAAAAATAATATTTTTTTGAGACATAATTTTAATGACGCTAGCTCCAGTTAGATAGAAGGCCAGGTTATTACGACGTAAGATCCCTACACAAACTATGCCTTCACAAGTGAGGTTAGGGGTTTAAATTCTTAAAACTTGCAAATGTAAAATAACCAGAGAGCATACACTTAGGCACATAACCTAACTGCATGTTGAGCAGCAACCACGAGAATTAAAAAATAAACACCGCAACGTGTTATCTTTTACCAGTAAAAATTAAGCGACGAAATCGAAGTTTATTCGTTAAAGCTTAAATTACTACTGAAAAAAAAAAAGAATTTAAAATATGCATATATTCATAAGGTGTACTAAAGTTGTAAGTTGTAAGGAAATACAAGACATCAGATAGTATGTATCTGAACAACCTGTAGTATATTCCTATACTACAATCTAAAAAATTCAAATAACAGCAAAATAATTGTTCTTTTACACAAAAACTTACCTGAATATAATTATTTCCTTTCATTTTTATTTTTTTCTACCACTTTTGATTACAAAAAATGTAAAAGAAAATTGGAATAAACTACAAAAACTGATTAAATAGTAAACAAAGAACGTAGTACACCCCAAAAATATTCCTACAAACGTTGTATTGTAGTATGACTTTTGGGTATGGAGAATATCAACAACTGTTGTAAAATTTTAACATATACGACTCATACAATAGTTAGGATACCCTTATGAATAACCTATATATATTGTCACTTATTTTTTTTAGTGTATATGGTATTAGTTTAGATTTCGGATATATTTTTAAAAAAATGCAACAATGTAATTTTATAATTAGTACGTCTGAACACTTCCTAAAGTCTGTTTATTGATTTCCTGTTAAATATTGTTCTTTCTTTTTCTGCCCTCAAAAACGAAAGTACGTATGTTTTAAATGAAAAGCATCCCGTAAAATTGTCTTGGGAAAAAATAATTTTGTAAATTTGTGATATAGTGACATGCACTGAAATATATATTTATTATTTTTGTTTTTTTAGGGTCGAAAATGGGTCGTCGTCCAGCGAGATGGTGAGTATGCTATATGTATGTGTACACATATATGTAATCATATTGATATTAAATATTTGTAGCTATCGCTATTGTAAAAATAAGCCCTATCCCAAATCCCGTTTTTGCCGTGGTGTACCTGATCCTAAGATTCGTATTTTTGATTTGGGTCGGAAAAAAGCTTCGGTGGAAGATTTTCCTCTATGCGTGCACTTGGTATCTGATGAGTACGAGCAGCTGAGCAGCGAGGCTTTGGAAGCAGGGCGTATTTGCTGTAATAAATATTTGGTTAAATTCTGCGGAAAAGATCAATTCCACATCCGCATGCGTTGTCACCCGTTTCATGTCATACGCATCAATAAAATGTTGTCATGTGCCGGAGCTGATAGGTGTGTATACTGATAATAAAATCATGTAAATTGTAGTTTTTATGATGAAATTGCTTAGAGCACTGGGATATGATATTTATGATTACAAACGTTTGACATTCTTAACTGAACAAATATTTTGATTGCTACATATTTTGAGAAAGTAGAATTTTAAATTGTATCATTATCTTCCTTTAGGCTTCAAACAGGAATGCGTGGAGCCTTCGGGAAACCACAAGGTACTGTTGCAAGAGTCCGTATAGGTCAGCCTATTATGTCAGTGCGTTCAAGTGATAGATATAAGGCTCAAGTCGTTGAAGCTCTTCGTCGTGCTAAGTTCAAGTATCCTGGTCGTCAAAAAGTAAGTTTACATTTAATGGACAATAATTCCTTGTGCAAAATTACATTTTGTGGTTTACACCTCAAAAACCCGTACCCCTTACGTGTTCATAAAATGCAAAAAAAATTGACTATTATCCTGTTTGAAGTAAAAAGGTGAAAATATTCAAAAAAAACAAAAAAAAAAAAGGAACAATGGGGAAATATTCTCACACTATGACCGGAAAAAAGTCGGTGGCTGTAATTTGTTGCGAGTTACTAGGGCTCATCTTTAAGACCTTTTCATTGATGTGTTAGATAAGGTTGCTCTTAATTCAGAATATATAAAAAAAATAAACTTTTCGAAAAAAGTGCAAATAAAATGCAGCAATTTTTTTATCAGAAAGTAAAAGCTGCATAAAATTTCTTTTTCCCCTACATTTTCAAAAAAAAAACACGTTTTTAACTGCAAAAATTAAAAAAATATAAAATTTATTCACTTTTTGTACATTGAATGTTAAGTAAAACTTAAAATAAGAAAAATACATTAAGGCGAACATATTACATACTAAACTAATCACTTGTTGGGGCACATTTCTTAAAATGTGCCGGATTTAATTTCAATTTGGCATTGCATGTACGATCTTATGACTATTTCATTTTTTTTTTTAGTTCTAACGTCTGTAATTATAGAGAAAATCCTTTCGGCATCTGCGTTTGCGTGAGGCAGTGAAAATATTTTTTTCAATTATCAATTATATATTCTTCCTTTATTGATATTCACATATGAGATCTTATCTTTACATATAGATATTGCAACAAATAATCTATAGGATCTAAAGATATTAAATAGTTTTTATTTTATTTTTTAATGATTTTTAAAGGAAAATGGGAGAAAAAACCTTTATATGATTTAATAAATTCAAATACTATCTGAAAATATTTATGTGCTTATAGGAGGTTTATTACAAATAATAGACTTCTATAAGCACATAATTTTCAATTTGGTGATTTCTTTTTAATTTTACGTTAATTCAATTTTGGCAAAGTAATTGTTATTAATCCTTGTTATGAAATCGATAATTTTTTCATAACCTGTTTCTTCATGAAGAAGATTTGTAGGATACCTACAGGGCTTTTTATTTATCATTTTAAGACATATGTTTTGTATAATTTGTAAGCGTTTTAGGTGGCAGTTGGCAGCGTCACTCCAAATGGGACACGTGTATGTTAATATTGGCCTTATAACACTTTTGAAGAGTAGATTTTTGTTTTTGGGGTTTAGAAATTACCTTCTATTTAGTAGTGGCCATAATGCTTTAAATGAATTTATAGCTTTTTGGCACGTAGCCAAAATATGTTGTTTGAAAGTAAGCTTTTTGTCCAAGACAACTCTGAGATATTTGACATCGTTAAGTATATTTATGGTATTATTTCCAATAAGAAGATGACGTCTTGGCAGTCTTTTGGGAGATTTGTTGGGATTAATTTTGATTTTCCATTTGTGAAAATATTTACTGCAATTTACAAGTCCCTTTTCCATTTTCTTCAGGAGTGCACTTGTAAGTTTGTTTGAAGAAATTAACGCAGTATCATCTGCGTAGTAAGCAACTTTCATATATTTCGGGACTTTGAAATCGGATGTATATATCGAGTAAAGCAATGGCGACAAGACTGATCCTTGAGGTAAACCTGTGGCAATGGTTTTTGAAGATGATGTTTAATCGCAACTTTAAAGTTTCTGCCGTGAATGAAATCTGAGATAAGTTTGCATAAATATTTTGGTATGTTTGCATCAAGAAGTTTAAATACTAGGCCATTATGCCAAACGGTGTCAAACGCTTTTTCAATATCTAACAATATTAGACCCGTTGAACGTTTATTGTTTTTATTGGCGATTATTTGATTTTTAATTCTGTTTATTTGGTGAGTAGTGCTATGTCCTTTTTTAAATCCAAATTGTTCTTTAGCAACAATAGAATTGGCCGTTACAAATTCACTAAGACGGGAATGTAGAATTTTTTCAAATATTTTACCAAAGTTACTTAATAGACTGATAGGTCTGTAGCTGTTTGGGTTATTTTTAGGCTTGCTAGGTTTGTTAATAGCTATAACCTTAGCATTTTTGAAATGGTTTGGGAAATAGTTGAGTTTGATGCAGCTGTTAAATATTATAACCAGTAATTTTAGAGCTTTGAATGGTAGTTTCTTTAAGAGCAGGTTCGGAACATTGTAAAAACCAGGGGATTTTGAGGGTTTTATCGATGAGACAATATTCATTACTTCTTCAAGAGATGTGTAAGTAGCTGATTCAGAACTAGGATTTTCCTTCTGAAAATTATTTACTGTTGAATTTATTAATGTATCCGCTGAATGGTTGTAGTTCGAAGTGAGGTTATTTGCTTGGAAATGTATTTGCCAGGACTTCAGCCTTGTCCTTATCAGATGTTATTTTTTTATTTCCAACTTTAAAGTGAGATTTGATTTTTTCCTTTTCCTCGCAAGATCCTGCATATTTTCCAAAATGATTTATCACCTGGTTTTAAATTGGATAATAATTGACACCATTTCTTATTGCGTTCCGAATTAATACTTCTATCAATCATGTTGTGTTTTTTACATATGTACTGTCAAATTTTCCCACAACAAAAGTTGTACACATCGTGTGATACATATGAAACATTGTTTATGTACAATACATGAAAAAAGTCACATGTACATTTTTCAATTAGAACAGGTTCTATTTCTGCATGACAAACGTATGAAAATACAACACTGCTTGTGGCGAAAGAAAAACAGAGTAAATTTCAAAGATTAATATTGGAAGAAAAATAAATTGTTTAGTATTAATTAACAATTAAAAAATACATAACCTTTTTTTTAACAACAAATTTTTGTAAATTCACAAATTAAATCAGCTGTGGTTTTCATTTAGAGGTTATGTCATATGAGAATATATATGCACGTGTGATAGCGAAAATTATGAATCGTATGTAAAAGACAATTTTGACAGACATGCGAAATTTCATATGGATAAAAAAAGTGACAGTACATATGTAAAAAACACATCGTGTAATAGCACCTTTAGAAACTTAGTACATTGATTATAAAAAGTTTGCTCTGCTATATTTGAAGATCGTTGGCTTTTTCTTTTAAAGCTTCTTCTTAGTTTTATATATTTCACAGTAATTTCTGGTAATGTGTAATTATTTTGTTGAGTTATTTTAGGTGTAGACACATCCCTTGCTTCGAAAACTACATTTATAAATTTTTGGATTTCCTGATCAATTACTGCCTTGGTATTGTATATATCGGAATATAACGTGATTTTATTTTCTAAAAAACTCATATAAATGTTCCAGTTGATTGCACTATAATCATAATAATTGAGGTCAACCTGCAAGGCCATTGATCTTTTAAGTGTGCATATAATGGGGCGATGGTCTGATGGTATTTCGTAATCCATTGTTTTTACGTCTATATTTAAAGCGGAGTTGCTTAAAATAATATCAACTGTGGATGCTTCGCGATTGTGTTGATGGGGGAATAGGGTTGGACTATTAGGATAGTGAATAAAAAAGTTGCTTGTTTGCTTTAGGTTGTTGAGTACGATTCCTGCAGTATTATTTGAACGACAATTCCATGAACAATGTTTGGCATTTAGGTCACCAAAAACTATATATTCTTTGGTGGAAGGTGTTATGTTCAAGATATCAGCACAGAAGTTATGGGTATATCTTGGTGAATATAACGAAGATACAACAATAGGTCTATTATTTATAATAACTTCAATTGAGATGTTTTCGATTGATGAGGTGTTTGATATAAAGAGGTTTTTATGAGCGACAGATATATGAACAGAGCTACGCCTCCTCCTCTTGCATCTGTGCTGTCACTTCTATATAAATAATAATTTTTAAAATAGGGTCTATGATTTTCTGAAAAAAATGTTTCATTCAAAGACGCTATTTTAATATTTTCTCGTTCAATTAGTATCTCAAATTGTTTTAATTTAGGTAAGTTTGAAATGCCATTAGCATTCAAGTGAAGCATTTTGAATTCGTTTAAATTATTAGTATAGTCCATGGGCGTATTTTACCATTGACATTTCAACTTTGATTTGTTGTACTTTTGAAGTGCACCTATGCAAATCATCCATAGCTGTAGTGAAAATATCAAAAAGCTCATCAATGCTAAATAAATCGTTGTTTGTTTTCAGCTGGTTAGCATATGTAGCTTTGCTGTTATTATTGATGTTATTGTTACAATTTGTGTTGTTGTTACTTAAATTTGGGAAATCAACCTTTGATTGAAATGAAATATTTTGTTGTTGCCTCCTGTTATTATGACTTTTAGAAGTTACTCTTGTTCTAGTTTCCAAATAGAGAGAACGTAACGGACAGTTGATGTCGTTTGCAGAGTGATCAGTTCTCTCTTTTCCATGTTTTTTTGCAATTAAAGCATGAACGTACGTTTGAAAATACAATCTTTTCCAAGTAGTTTTCGTATTTCTGCAAATGAGGCGTTAGCTTCTACAACAATAGGTGGAGGTTTGTGTTGCTTAACCCGGAGGAAGTTTTGTCATCTTGTTGGCAAGGAGCTTTCGCTAAATTTTTACTCCTATCTACCACGTAAGTTCAAATGAGATCAAGAATAGGCAATTGCAAAAACAAAAATATACACTTGTTTTTAATTTTAAATAGTACTCTAAACGCTTTAATTATTTACACAACCGTTCGTAAAGAGAATTAGATTATAACTGGATCCAATGTCGGAACTTTCATCAACAAGCACAGAAAATTTTGTATGTTGTTACTTTTCAACCAATTTAGATTTTAGTTCTTTAGTCAATACGTTCTGAATAATTTTGGTACATTTTGTTCTACCTAATTTACTTTTCTTAATTATATTTGAATCAGGTACTAATTCTTTCAAAAGTGGTAACAAATAATATGCAATGCCACATAATGCTCAGCAAAAAATGCACTAAGTCGAATTTCAAAATTTTCAACAGGATCACAACTTTATTTTGTGTTCACTGCTATATTAGATTGGTAATTTTTATTTCAGCATATATCTTTATCTTTGATTTTCTACAGTTCATTACTCTTCCACAGGCTTTACATATAAATTTATCATCCTTTATTTCTTCTAACCTACCTTTCAACTCGATTCCCTCTAACCAGCTTTGACAGAACTTTTGCTTTCGATATTTTTTTCGCTTGACATTGCTTTCCTCAGAAGAACTACTTAAATCAGACATTGTTCTACATTTATATAATTCTCATTGCTTAATTACAAAACTATATTTTAGCTAACTTAAATTGTTGCTCAATTTACCAATGAATTTGTTTTTGATTTAAAAATGGTTGTTTAATTTTTCAAAGAATTTTTGTACAAATTTAAAAGGATAAACGTCGAGAACTACTTACTTTATTCAAAAATATATGTTGTACCAGATGAATTATTGAAGACATTTAAGTGTTAGTTAAAATATAGTGATTTCTTTGCAAAAACGGTAGATATAAACAAGTAAGAAAATTATATTCGTCCTAGACCAACAATACGATACCCTATACCATGGTTTAGAGACCCTATCTATCTCTTCGCTCCAACTAATTGGATATAGAAAATAAGCATAAACCATTGGCATTGTTATTAATTTTTTTGGATGCAGATATGAAAAAGTTCATATCATTTGCTATATTTATATGGGGACTAGGTCGAAAAATGGAACGACCTGACCATATTTGGTAAAGTCACTTATATTTTTAAAAAATATAAACAAACCAAATTTGAGAAAACTCTGTGCAATATTTTTGTTTTTTGATAGATGTAAGTGAATTTAACAACAGATATGTCTAATATCAGTAATTGGATAAAAATGAATAAACTAAATTTAAACGAAAGTAAAACGAAATTAATGGAAATAAATATGAACACTAACAACATTTAATATAAATAATGTAATAATAGAAAAAGTTAACAACATTAAATATCTGGGTTTCTTAATAGACAAAGACTTAAATTTCAAGGAACATCTTGAATGTGTATGTAAAAAAATAGGTTAAAAAAATCGGATTTTTCAAACGAATAAGAAATAAACTATCAATTACAACTGCAATAAACATATATAATACAATAATTAAACCACATTTTGAATATGGATCAACTGTGTTATACACGTTGTTCAGAGCGGCAAATAACAAGACTACAAAAACTACAAAATAAGGCGATGCGTACAATTTTGAAATGTAATCGATTTACCTTTATAAATTTTATGTTAGACACTCTGAAATGACTGAATATACAACAAAGATTAGAACTAAATACAATAAATTTCATACAGAAAATGAAGAATGGAGATGCAACCGAATATTTGATCGAACAAATAAGGTACGTTGGTGATGTTCAACCGTACAGCCTGAGGAATGCAACGGATTTCAGGCTTCAACGAGCAGATACTAATGATATGCAAAAATCACTATATTATAAAGGATTAAGACTTTACAATATGATGCCAAATAGTATTAAAAATGAATTAAATGCAAATATTTTTTAGAAGAAAACTTGTATTTTTATAAGAAATAATATAAACCCGAGATTTATTAAATGCAATGTCATGAAAAAGTATTCAAAATACTACTTAAAATTAAATAAATCATTCCAAAACCATAGTTCATACAGCTTATGCTGCAACAGGGCTTATCCCGTGGTTCGTACCAGGGATGAGTAATCTCTAGCATATGCGGACCTATGCAGGGGTGGATTTTTTTCTATAATTTTTAAATTTCTAAAATCAGGAAGCAGCTCTATATGGGGCCTATGACTAAGAATTGTCCCATATCGATTATTTTTGGACTACTGATTAATGGATATAATAAACACATACAAACCCAATTTGACTGAGATCTATATTATAATTTGGACCTTATGGCAATTTATGTCGAGTTCGTAGGGGTCATTTGTATGAGGACTAGGTCTGAACATGGACCGAATTTCACCAATTCCAATAGCGTTCATCCTATGGCCGATTAAAGCTTCTATACCTGCCTCTTAGATATATCGCTGCAGTTGTCCAATGATTTGCGTGGTCTTCCAGTAAGTCGGCCTTCTACCCAGTTTGAACTTTTTATATAAAAATTTTGTTTATTGTAGCTGCTAACTTCTTTGTAGCGTTTTAAAGTGCTTTGATGTAATTAGATAATTGCTCTTGTATTTCGGTGCTACACGAATTTAAGTTTAATTTTATTTTAACGTAACTAAGAACGCCTGGTTTTTGGTTAAAAAATACTCTTCAGACAGTTCTGTATAACTGAAGCTCTCAATATTTTTCTGAATATTTTTATTTGCGACTGTTATTGCTGAAGTATATTATAGCAATTGAGTTTGTATTCAAATGTCACTTTCATATAAGGCTTCCCATAAGCCATCATATTACTATGTTTCTAGGTCAAATAAAAAGGTAAGAAAATGGCATTAGTGCATTACTACCTAAAATAATATATAAAAATCCCACTTTACAAATGAATTACCTGTATGTGTTTCCTTTCCTACTTGCATTAGTGCATTGTTAGGTAAAATAGAAAGGTATAAAAAGGTATGATAATAAAAAAACACAGGTTACAAATGAATTTCATCCTCTTTGTATTGACATTCTTACTTACAAATATATCAAAAGGGTAGTGTATTTTGTAAACAGGATATTACTGGTAATAGGATAAGTAATAACTATTATAAGCTATAAAATACCTAAAGCACAATTTTAACACACCATTGTATACTTATAGGGCTGTTTAAATTACTAGCTATTTTTTATATGAGATTACAACGTATTTACAAAATCTCTACAAAATTATTAAAAATAAAATATTTAGTGGTTGTTAAAATAGACAGGACTATAATAAAACGATAAATAAAGTACTGTTTCGTGTTCTGAAATTGAAATACAATCAACAAAGATTATATACAGTTTAAAAATTAAATATAAAAGCTGAAAAGCGCAAATATGCAATCAATGTTAAACTGCAAACCGCGAGATGATTGTTTTCTCTATCTCGAAACAAGAACAAGAGTAACCTCTAAACCCCCCGAGAAATAACAGACAACAAGAATTTCATAATTCGTTTATACTTAACGGAGCAGAATTGCCCATCTCAGGAACAACAGCACTAACCATTTGAACATCAACAACAATTAATAACAGATGTTTGATATTTTCACAACAGCTATGGATGATTTACAAAGGCGTACAACAAAAGTATGAATGAAGCAATTCAAAATGCTTCTCTTGAATGCTAATGACTCTTTTCCAAATTAAAACAATTCGAATTATTACTTGAAAGGGAAAACATAAAAATCGCATCTTTCAAGTAAGCATTTTTCACAAACACTTTTTAAACAATTAGAACTTATATAGAAATGACAGATCAGATGCAAAAGGAGGTGGTGTGCTCTATTAATTCACAAATCTATTGAACATAACCTTTCCATATCAAATACTAAATCAATTGAAAACATCTCTATAGAAGTTATTATAAACAGCAGACAGACCAATTGTAGTATTTTCTTCATATATAATTTTAGGTGACATAAATGCCAAGCATACCTCTTGAAATTGTCCGTCAAATAATACTGCTGGTAACATACACCATAATTTACAGCAAACATGCAAGTTTTTATACACTATCCTCATAGTCCAACACTGTATCCGCATCAATGTAATCGACACCTTCCACCGTAGATATTATAAGCAATACCGCTCTGAATATGGAAGTAAAAACAATGGATTACGAAATACAATCAGATCATCATGTAGTCTTAAACGGTCGAAGGCAACATTAGTAGACCTTAGTTATTATGATTTTGGATATCTAACTGGAACATTTTTATGAATTTTGTTGACAATAAAATCATTTTTAAATTCAAATTCAAATATATACACTTCCAAGGAAGCAATAGATCAAGAAGTTAATATATAAACACTATATTACAAGCAAGGGACGTATCAACACCCAAAGTAACACGGTATAATAATTACGTATTACCAGATAATATTGTTAAATATATAAAACTAAGAAGATGCTACAGTGTAAATGAGAAAAATTTATATAACCAGTATACAAAGCTTTTAAGCAATCTGATAGATAACCCTTTCGGACCCAGCATACTCAATTGTGCGATGTGGATTGAAAAAATTCTAGGAAGCAAATTTTTTATTTTTTGAATAAACATCTAAAAGCAGTAGCTGTGTTAGGTTCTTTTTCAATTATAAAAAAAGAGAACAAGTGCAAAGTTTTTGAAAAAAAAAAAAAAAATAAAAACCAGTTTCCTCAGTGCACTCGAAGTGAGAAGTATGTCGAGTGGTAAGTAAAAAAACAAGAGAGAGCAAAAGTGTTTTGTTTCTGATGAGAGTGATTTTGAGTAGCCAATAGTTTGTAAAATAGTGTTCGAAAGTGATTTAATTAAAATATAGTTTTTATAATAGTTAAATGGAGCTAAAACTCAGATAACACAATTGTGTATCACGGTCACAAATTGACATTTCTTTGCAAACTCACAATTGAGTTATCTAAATTTTATAGGTAAGAAATAGAACTTATCCACGGATGCAGACCTGCAAAGAGTCCTGAATATTCTCGAAAATTCAGAAGATGATTTTTCCTCTGATGGTGAGTACCGCGATGCTGCTTGGAAACCTAGTTATTCTCTTCTTAACAGTGCACATAGCGATGATAGCTCATCCGAGGACGAAGTTGAAGATGGTAACCGCTTATTTCTTGTAATATTTCGTATCTGATATTATTTATTATTGCTCTTAGGAAATTTTGCTAATATTGCTGATGATGTACCAGCGTTAAGCATTCCATCTGCGTCAAAAACATTCATAGGCGGATCTGAAGGAGGTAAACGCTTCTTATGCAACTGTGCTTACATGTATTTGAACATCAATTTACATTTTTTTTAGAACCAGTTGCTGTTTCAAATATAAATACCACTTTAAATAAGCCACGAGCAGACATGGAAACAAAAGGAGTTTCCAGTTCATACAATTCCAACGGTATATAGCTGTCAAAATGTTGTTCAACTACGATCCCCTTACGAGTATTTTTCAAGATATTTTGTGGAAACCCACTATGAAGAAACTGTACAATATACAAAAATATATGCTCTAGCAACTACCGGGGAAGAGATGAACCTCACAAAAGCCGATATTAAGAATTTTTACGGCTGCGCTATAAACATGGGTTGCCTAAATTATCCACAGGTATACACATATGTACTGGTCAAAAGACTTTAGAAATGAGCTTATATCTAGCGCAATGTCGAGAAACAAATTCTTTATGCTGAGAAATATGATTCACTTTGTTGATAATCAAATGCCCAATGCAACGAACAAGCTTTGGAGAGTTCAACCAGTAATTGATTTAGTAAGGAATCGTTGCGATCAATTAGCTACCGATGTTACATCCTATTGATGAGCAAATGGTCCCATTTACTGGCAGATGTCCAGCAAGACAAGTCATAAGATCAAAGGATTAATCGTTGACTTCGAGATCTTTCAAGGAGCTGGTACATTTCCTGATAGTGGACTGGGTTATGGACCATCAATTGTGTTGAGATTAACCAAGTTCCTACCCAAAGGCAGTTTTCTTTATGTTGATCGATTTTTCACAACAATATCTCTAATGGTAAAACTTGAAGAGAATGTTTTTAAAGCAAGTGGTACTATTATGGGAAATCGGCTAGGAAAAAGAGTTAACTTTCCGTCAGACAAGCAAATGGAACGTGGTAGTATGACTCAATTCGTTAAAGACGACAAAGTTGCTGTTGTAAAGTGGTGTGACACAAAGTGTGTAACGATTGCTTCAACTGAATGTGGAAAGGACCTGGTTGGCGAAGTAGAACGTTGGATAAAAGCTAAAAATCGTCGTTTGACAGTCCCAATACCTGCGGTAATTCAATTGTACAATTCAAAAATGGGTGGCGTGGATACAGCAGATCAAATGATGGAATACTACCGCATCAGCATGAAGACTAAGAAATGGCCAGTTTTTTTTTCATTATATTGACATGGCGGTATACAACAGCTGGATGGAATACAGAAATGATGCAAAAATAGTTGGTGTTCCGAAGGAAAACATAAAAACATTCCTCGCTTTCAAATTAGAAATAGGAGAAGGGCTAGCTGAACCTTTTGAGTTTGAACCTCATGAGTTTCACGGAACAAAATTCCGTCCTCACAATGCTCCAGATGACATCAGATACGATGGTTATGACCATTGGCCCCAATTTGTAGATGGAACCGCAAAAAGATGTCGGAACACTCTGTGAAAGCAGAAACAAGGGCAATATGTCAAAAGTGAAGAGTAAGTTTGTGTGTTGCGAAAGGCAAGGACTGTTTTAAGAAATATCATACCAAACGTTAATTTCAGTTTTGAATGAATCACAAAGTTCCTATATATTAGTCTTAAGTTTATAAAACATAACTCGTTAAATAATTATATTTCTCAAGTTTTATTGAATATCTTTTTCTTTTATACCAATTTATACGCTACATTTTTTAGTGTATAATATATTTATTTGATTTTTGTTTTGTTATTAAACTAATTTATTTTTGATTTTTAAGTTGAATAAAATTGAAATACAATGAATCCTTTTGATGAAACTATGAAATTTATTTTACCACTAAACGACCAAATTACACAATTGTGCTTGGTTGTTTTCGAAAAATAATATTTATTTTACATGTAAATGGCCAAATTACACAAACGTGTCAGGTCCTTTTTCAAAAATTCATGATTGTGAAAAAAGAAAACTTTAAAATCTTTACTTTTGTGAAAATGAGAGCATATTTCGTGATGGGTCTGAAAGGGATAAAATCATTAATGCAGAACGTAAGAAAAATGGTCTCAATTATTATCCAACTTAAAACAATGGGAGGTAAAATTAAAAACCATCTCCCATATATTAACTTTGAAAATGCTAAAATAACGTCTCATATGGAGATAGCTGAAATCCTTGCCAATACGTTTGTACAAGCTAATTCGAATTATAATCACTCAATGGATAAATCCATTAATGACAAGGTAAATGAATTTAAGAATGGAAACCCATATTCTGAATCTGCCAGTTTTACACTTGAGGAAGTAACAAATATCATATCATCATTAAAACCCTCCAAATCCCCTGGTTTTGACAATGTTCCCAACCTACTTTTGCATAAACTACCAACCAAAGCCCTCAAATTACTGGTAATATTTAATAGTTGCATCGAACACAACTATTTTCTAAAATAGTTTAAAAACGCCAAAGTTATAGCCATCAACAAGCCCAACAAACCAAAAAATAGTCCTAGTAGCTATAGACCCATCAGTCTATTAAGCAATCTAGGTAAAATATTCGAAAAAATACTACATTTTCGCCTTAGTGAATTTGTTACTAATATTGGTTACTGAATTTGTTATTGCTAACGAACAATTTGGTTTCAGGAAAGAGCATAGCACTACGCATCAAATAAACAGAATTAAAAATCAAATCTTAGCTAACAAAAATAACAAATGATCAATGGGTCCCGTACTGCTAGATATAGAAAAGGCCTTTGATACTGTTTGGCATAATGTCCTCGTATATAAACTTTTAATTGCAAATACTCCAAAATATCTATGTAAAATCATTGCCGATTTTATTAGAACCGAACTTTCAAGGTCGCCATAAACAATGACACCTCATCACCGAAAACTATCAGAACGGGATTGCCCCGAGGGTCAGTTCTGTCACCATTGCTCTACTCAATATATACATCAGACTTTAAAGCCGCCAACATACATGAAAATTGCCTATTATGCAGACGACACTGCATTACTTTCATCAAGCAAACTTACCAGTGCACTTATTAAAAAAATAGAAAAGGGACTTAGAAACTGCAATAAATATTTCCATAAGTGGAAAATTAAGATTAGCCCAAATAAGACTCAAGCAGTAATTTTTCCATTTAACAAATCCCCCAAGAGACTGCCAAGGCGCCAACTATCAATCGGAAATAACATAAATATATTAAACGGTGTTGTTCTGGAGAAAAAAAACTCACATTTAAACAACATATTAACGAAATATGCCAAAAAGCGATAAGATCTTTTACAGCATTATGGCCGCTACTAAATAGACGATCACATCTAAACTTCAAATGCGTCCCCCATTTGGAGCACTGCTGCTAACTGTCACTTAAAACGGCTACAAATTATTCAAAACATATGTCTTAAAATGATAAATAACAAACATTGGAGATACCCAACATACCTCATCCATGAGGAAACTGGTTACGAAAAAATTGCTGATTTTATAATATATTACGAAAAAAAGGAAAGTTGTTCTTATCGACTGATAAGAGAATGTAGTGAGATTAATGCCGTTTTATTTTCTGACAAAAAAATGTCGCATTTTATTTGCACTTTTTTTGAAAAGTGTATTTTTTTTATATATATTCTGAATTCAGAGCAACCTTATCTAATACATCAATCGAAAGGTCTCAAAGTACTGTGTTCATAAAATGCAAAATTTTGATTATTATCCTCATTGAAGTCATAGGGTAAAAAGATTCAAAAGAGGGGAACAATGAGGAAATATTCTCGCACTACGACCTGAAAGAAGTCAATGGCTGCAATTTTTTTCGATTTACGAGGGCTCGACTTTGAGACCTTTCGATTGATATATAAGATAAGGTTGCTCCTTATTCAGAATATATAAAAAATACACTTCGAAAAAAGTGCAAATAAAATGCGACATTTTTTGTCAGAAAAGAAACGTCATAAGTAATAAAATTAAATGCAATTATCAAATTTAAAATTATATGTTTCTGGATTACTATTATTCTCTAATAGTATACTATAAACATATGGGTGTCTCCAAATCAACGGTCGTTACCGATTTTCGGAGATTTTTTTAAATATCATTCGAACCTAAGCAAATATGCCACGAGGATTGCTTCATTTTGGACCTACGAAAGTTCAAGCATCGGTAGCAACCAAAAGAATTCATAAAAAGATCTAATTTCAATACTTTTTTGACCATTAAAAAAGTAACGCTCTTTACTTTATAAATGTGCTGTTTTCAAATTTCGGAAACAACCATCATGTATTGTAAAATTTTGCACAGGATGTGTCAAGTAAAAAATCTGATTAAATCCTTTGAAATGTTTTGTTTAAGGAATGGGTTTATTTTCAAACCAAAGAAAATTTTTTACCAAAAAAATTTTTTTTGGAAAAAGTATAAAAAGTTAAACGATTTTTGTGTTTGAATAAATTTATTATGGGTAACAAAAAAAAAATGAAAAGCTATATTCTATTGCGTACAATTAGTGTGTTAAGTTGTTTGCATAGTTTTATCCGGATGAAGAATAAACGTTATTATTGATACGCCTGTTAACCCTTTGACGACCATAGACAAACATATTTGCCACAGCATTTTTCAACGGTACTTTTAATAGGTGCGGAATAGAACAAAAGTGTCTATGATGGAAATGTACTCAATACTTGGGGCTACAAAAATGTGGTACATAGTTTTTACCCCCCACCCCCCACTTTTTCTGTACAAGCCACTAAAGTTGGTTAAAATATGTACTTTAAAGCGCCGGGGGTCCCAGCCCCAAATGATAACAAAATCAAATGGGACTTAAATATGTTCTATCTGTATCCTTTCTGATTCAACATCCAAAAAAAATAATCAATTGGGTCCTAAATTTGGGAACGGGAAACATAAATTTGATTGGCAAGTATATTTGCCTATGGGTTGAAACGGAACTTTTTACACATTTTTGAATTTTCGATAATATTCTTTTTTTTTTAATCAGTAGGCTTTGCTTTTTGCAATAATTCCTTGAATTAGAAATTTTTTGCACATTTGTAGTAAAATAGTATAATTTGTTGGTGAAAGTTTAGTCATTTTTTTTGGAGACGTGTGATCAAGTTATAATATATGTAAGGTAAGACGTTTTTATATTTATATTTGGAAAAAAATTAATATTGTGTGTATTGTGAAGTGCAGATAAAATGAGTTCGGGACCGATTGTTTATGCTTCGTCCAGAAGAAATAGAACAAATTTTATTATGTGACAATAGTGATGAGGAGGCTGATGTAAATATGGACGAGGAGGATATGGTATTTTTGGAGAACGATGCAGGAAAACAAAACGGATGAGGTGGTTGAAGTCGTCATTGAGGGTTCAAAGCAAGGAGAAATGCAGCCAATGAAAAATCCCGAATGGATCGCACTGCGGAAGAACCAATGCCATCAACTTCAAATCCATCTGGTACCACTATAGTGATTCCACCGCAAACAGTGTACCGGTTTACTCAACCACTTCACTATACCCCACCAACTTTCACTGGAATACGAAAGGAGTGTAACTATGCCCACTCTTATGTACTCAAACCAACTGTTCCTCAACATAAAAAAATCCCCCCGGCATTTGAAGTTTTCAATGTTGTTTGTAGTTTTGAAGGTAAGTTTTATTAAAAATTTAGTATTTTAGCTGCGTCAACATATATTGTTTAATAGAATTTTGTGAAAATGTCGTTATACAGTCGAATCTAAACGCATCCCAAAAGGGACGATAATTTCATTTGAGTACAACTGAGTTCAATGCCTATTTAGGTATTATACGCATGAGCTTGGTGAAACTTCCAAGCATTCGATTGTATTGGTCAACAGACCCTACCTTTCATCAATCTCAAGTAGCAGATATTATGACTCGTAAGCGATTTGAGGATATCAAAGCGAACCCCCACTTCACCGATAACAATACAGCAGATAGTAGCGATCGCGCAAATAAAGTTCGGCCACTATTTGATCACATAAATAAGGTAATGCCTGAGGCACACATACTCCAAAAGACTATCTATAGACGAACACATGGTTAAGTTCAAGGGCCATAACTCCATGAAGCATTACATGAAGTATAAACCAGTATCCTGGGGTTTCAAATTATGGTGTCTATGTGATGCTGAAACGGGATTTTTGTATGCCGTGGACATATAAAATTTCAAAAAGCAATTTGTTGAGCATGGTCTTGGTGAAAGTGTTGTGCTCCAGTTCTCTGAACCGCTCGCACAAAAAGGAGCCCAACTGTATTTTGATAACTTTTTACCAGTATAAATGTGATGCGGATTCTCCAAGAAAATGACATAATGGCTTGTGCAGCAATTCGGAGCAATCGGAAAAATGTTCCTAAAAAATTTCCGACTGATAAAGAAATGAAAAGAGGAGATATTAGCTATTTTGTAGCAAATGGAATTTCGGTTTTGAAGTGGATGGACAATCGTCCTGTTTACCTTGCCTCAAACTTCATAGACCCGACCGAGGTTTTTCAAGTCAAACGCCGCACTGCAGGACAAGCTGACAAAATTGATGTGAAATGTCCTGGTATTATTCGACATTATAATAAAGGAATGGGCAGGGTGGATTTGATGGATCAAAAAAAAGTGTATTACGAGTACGATCGCCGAAGCAAATGGCGCTTTTATATCAGGTTGTTTTTTGATTTATTCGAACTTATGGTCCACAACAGCTATATCATATATTCACAGATTTCGGAAAATATCAGCTTCCCAAATAAAGTAAATTCTCTGGAATTCCGTTCTGCTTTGCTCAAGAACTTATAAATGACTTTTCTTCTCGTCAGAGATTTTCATAAGAGTCTACAAAAGTCGGAAGTCGCTCGATATTGAAACAAAAAAGTATTCACAAAATGGAAAAAAAAGGAGAACTGGAAAAGATGTGCACATTGCGCAGCAAGTGGCAAATATAGCCGTACAAATGTGTTTTGTGAAGTATGTAATGTGTTTCTTTGCTTCACAACTTCACGAAAATGCTTCAATATTTATCATAAACAAGACTAGTATATTATTTTTGTAATTAAACTTAATATTTTCTACTTTTCTAATGAATTAATAAAAAAATCTTTCAAAACATAAACAAAATTTCATATAATTTTGTAAAATTATTTTTATTTTTTTATTTTTTAAAGTTGCATTTCAACCCATATGCAACTATATTTGCAAAGTGATTAATGGGAAGGAGGGGGGGGGGGGGGGGGGGGGGGGTCAAATTTTTTGACTTTCATATCGTATGGCTAAGTATTAAGAAAATTAAAAATATTCGAATTTCTTCAGAATTTGAAAATAATTCTGTTGTTGAATATTTTCGATGGGTTTAATATTTTCCCATCGTTTTTTTAAAAGTTCAGTTTCTGATTTGATGTCGTCTTTTTCGCAGTAAAGCACTATAATACCTTCCAACTTTTTTGTAGTGTTAAAGAAGTTAAAGGCTTCTTTTGGAGTGTTTATTATTGCTTGCCGGGATATAATTACGGACCACAAGGATCTTTTGACGGTGACCCTATACCATATACAGCACCCTTACCATGATGCAAAAAAAAAAAAAAGTTAAGTCAACATCAAAGTCTTCGTTTTTTGAGCGCTCTCTCTCTTTTGCCAAGTAAGCCTCATGCTTTCCTGCGTCTTCTTTTCGTTCTTTTCTGTATTTTAGCATCTTGGTAAGTTGCTCCATGATTTTTCAGCTAAAATCAGTAAGAATCCAATGAAGTAAGACGAAAACAGTTCAAATGCAAAACTCCAAAAAAAAGGTAATGGTTGTTACATCTTTAATAAAATGTTTAAAAATCAAAATAGGCTTTTGATGCTTATTTGGCCTTACAAAATTCTTCATCTTACTTTCTTACTTTCCGCTACCATAAAATTAAATCGTTTGCTTTTGGGGTAACGGTCGTTACAGTCGGTGACGTTGTTTTTTAACTATTCACAAAAAATTAAATTCTAACTTGTCGCCGCCTACAAAATTGTTGCTAAGCGTTAAGAAAATTTTCAGCTTTCAGCTGGCTTTTGTTTTGTTCGTAAACCACTGTTAGAACAGTGTTGTTAAAGTGCTCAAAAAGTGCCATGTAATTCACTAGGAAAAGAACGAGGACGGTGTACCAAATTAAAAGTAGCTTCTTTTTGTTAGTATAAAGAAAATTAAAGTTAATCCTTCGGAAAATGACAGATACATTTATTTTGTGTAATATTAGCGGAAAAATAAATAAAAATTAAAGGGTAGTTTTCTGTGGAAACTCCCATATAAAACTTTTCCTGTAATATTTGAAATTTTGTAAAAATATTCATAAAAAGGTCTTTTCCCCATTTTGCCTTTAAAAAAATCAAAAAACTTTAAAACTTTCCATATTTTTTTGACCAAATGTATTATTTGTTGTAATTTCTATATGTAAAGATAAGATTTCAAATGTAAATATTTAATAAGCAAAAAACTAAATAAAGGAATTATATAAAAAACAAAACAACAAAGGTAAATTCAATGCAGCCTTGAAACAAAATGAGAACGAAATTAAAAAACTTCTTGAATCTATAGAAAAAAGTTATAATGAGCGATTAAAAAAATTAGTTGAAGCTCTAACATCCAGCGATTTAAAATAAAAGAAATAAAACATTTATACGGGGCAATAAATGAACACCAAAATAAAAATAAAGAAATGTGTAACGTAATTGAAGAAAACAATAAAACAATGAACTGTAAATTTCAAGGGGTATGCTACAGGTGTCAAGGAAATCACAAATCGAAAGAGAGTGTAAAGATGTAATAAATAAATGCATAAACTGTGTGAGAATAAACAACAGGATAAATCTCGGTTTGGATGAGAATCATCTAACTACAGATAGAGAATGTCCAGTAGAGTGGTCCTACGTTTTATAGACATTTTACAAAGTCAAGTTTAGTTTAACAATGTTGAGTTATAGCTCAAAAATGTTCTTATTTTATTTGGAAATATATAGATGGTTTTTAAAAATAATATAATTTTATAATAAAATTGGTTAAAAGTTGTTAAATTTATATTCGCGAGCAATAAGCAGACAATTGCACCAGAGATATATCACAATGGATAATTATGATTCCAGGAGCACTGAAGGGTTAAATAAAAAAAATTAACCGAATTATATTTCTTACATTTTAATAAAAAGTGGTTTCATCTTTATTTAGAAATATCTTAAAAACAAAAGCTGGCCTTGGCAAATAATGGGTTAACGTTCTCGGATTTAGCCCAAATTTTAGGAACGGAAGATTACATACATTAGGGAGGCCCTTCATTATATGTAGGGAAAAAGGTGTTCAAACTCTCGGTCTCACCCCCTAGAAATATGCGAATAGCAAAAAAACTGAGAAATACAAAGTATTGGGCCAATTAAAAAACATTTAGTCGCGATTGAAAATTTCAGGTGTGTTTATATGGGGAAATGTGACTAGATTTTACGAAAATTTCGTGCTATAGTTTAATTTTTCCGATCAGTTGTTATATAATTCGGGATCAGTATTAAATTATCCTTTCAAAAAGCTGTAAAACTTCAAAATCGAATAAAACCTCGCCAAGAAATAGCAAATGCCCCAGACCACTTTTGTGCCAAAAAAAAACGGCCATGAAATTTGATGGCATTTTTTTCAACTGTGGGAAATTGATTAAAGCCATAATTTTTTTTTTTGGTCTCTATACTTGTAAGGACTCAGATATGAAGTATTGTTTTATTACCACGTTGTTAACCTATTGCGCATTGAGACCGAAAATGGGAAATTTTTTTGATAAAATTTTGAAAACTCCTTTTTCAAGTTTTAAAAAATTTTCTTAAACAAAATTAACAAAAATGGATCTGGCGCTTTTAGGTTTTGTTAAGTACATATTACAGATTGTGTGAGTTTTTAAGTAAATCCATATGCCAGAATTTTTTGACAAGGAGTTTATTTTTGCGGATTTCGAGAAAAATGGGATTTTTGTAAAATATTCTGTAAATGTACTCTTTCTAAATACTTTGTATCAAACATTTATCACTTATCTACTTTTAAATGTTATATTTTATCTTAATAGCCTAGGGTTTCGGAAAAAATAATATTGACACCTTTTGGACAATTTATTCCAAAAAATTCAAATATATTGTAAGTGCTGCCGAATTTTTAGATGCGACGCTTAAAATATAGTAACGAAATGTGTAGAACTTCCGTTCCTAAAATTTGGGGTAAATCTGAGAACGTTAACCCATTATTTGCCAAGGCCAGCTTTGGATTTTAAGATATTTTTAAATAAAAATGACCGATAACGAGTTTTTCTATTGAACTCGATGAAACCACTATTTAGAATTTAAGAAAAATAATTCGGTTAATTTAATTTATTTAACCCTTCAGTGCTCCTGGGATCAAAATAATCCATTGTGATATATCTTTGCTGCAATTGCCTTGCTTATTACATATAAATGAAGCGTATATAAACTTGCCTTTCTTATTTCATATAAATGAAGCTATATAACATGTTTAAAGAATTTGTTATCTGAGATGATTTTGTTGTGGTGCTGAAAATCAAATCTAGGTGCTTTGCCATTAAGCGAAAGTGTTGTATAATTTATCTGGTAGTTACTATTTACTGTATTTTTACTATGTTTAAATACTTCAATAAATGTATCGTCAATTGATTGTTCAGACCATATGTTCGTAATACCATATGTTTGGTGCTATGCTCAATGTGACGAATGTGAACATGTAGAGAACTTAATGCCGTTAAGCTTTCGAACGTTATGCGTGATATTGGGACTACTTGGGTTGATGTCACTTTACTTTTTTTTTCATTTATAAAAAAGGTTAGGAAATAAATCTGCGACTATTACTTTGTTTTCAGTATTAAAATTTTATTTTTTATGTTTTAAACTAATAACTGAATTTAATTTCCTCTTCAGATTTATGTTTCAAAGAAATGGGGATTTACAAAGTATGATCGAGAACACTATGAAGAATTACGTAACGATAATCGTTTCGAGCAAGACGGTTGTAATGTTAAGTATAGACCAGAACATGGACCAATGGCTGCATGGGAAAAAGCCCAGCGTGAAGTGTACGCTTAATTATTGTATACCATATAGCTAAAAAATAAAATCGTTTTTTTTTTTTAACAAAAACTGAAATTTCATGGCAAAAAAACTTATTAAAATAAGATTTATTTTCCCAATTGCAGTGATAATATATACGTGTTTAAGTAAGTAGTAAGTAGTAAGTAACTTTTATTGAGACTTAATTTTTTTTAACGATGTAAAGATACAAATCGTTTGAAGCTGGGATAGCTCAGCTCTATTCCAAGATCCTTCCACTAAATTTATTTAAATAATGGATCACTTAACTTTTTGTATAAATTTTTTTTTCACTTTGTATTTTTATTATTTATGAATTATATCTTACACAATTTAAGTCTACTATTTTATGATTTTGTCTGTTGTTGGTGCAGCGGGTACTGGGGTTGTTGATGTTGACGGGCGGGCTGTAGGTGTCGAGGGTGTTGCCATTGCTGGTGTTGGGTTCCCTAGTCTATCGACTCTATGTTGCCGTTGAATTTCGATTTGGGCGAATGTAACTCGCCCCTAATCTCTGCTGAATATAATTCAGCCCCTGCACTTGGTGACTCCTGCCTTCTATACTTGGGTCGGATGTAATCCCCCCCCTCTATAGCGCATGTAATTCGCCACTATTACTCTGAGCTGGATGTAATCCCGCTCCTACACTTGATAAATTCTGCCTTCTCTACTTGGGACGGATGTAATCCCCCCCACTAGTGAATATAATTCGCCACTACTCTGATGAATCGGGATTGTTCCCAATTTCCTTGCTTAAGCAAAAGAAATGTCTAGGTTTATTACCGATGTCCTTATTTTTATTTATTAATCTACAGAATAAATCCTTACAGACTATTTACATTTAACAATGAATGAAAAATAAAAAAAAATTAATTGAAATGTGTTAAGATAAATTATTATTTTACTTTTTATGACATTTGTATTTGAATCTCATGTCCACATGATACAACAATAAGTATCGCATGCACTCGTTCTATCAATTCTTTGTCCACTTGTAATTTGTGCAGAAACAATGACATTCTGAAAACAAAAAAAAACGTCTAGCCTGTGTTGCCATCGTTAGTTTTCAAAGCCTGGGGCCAAATCACCGCATTCGTTATCGAAATAATTTTTTTATTTCCCAAAATAAAATAAGAACAATTTTTCTCTCTCACAGTTGAAGAATTATGGCCCCTGGTTAAGAAGAAAAGCGAATAGTGGTCGAGCGTTTGTCCGTCTACAAATATTAAACCAAAATATGGAATTTCGATTGATTTTACGCGATATCGAATGCGGTGATTTGGCTTCTGGCTTCGGTTGGTCAACGATCAGTCCAGTTTTCTCTCTAAACTTTCTGAATCCGTAATTTTGTAGCTGAAACAATTTTCACATCATCGTCTGATCAAGCCTGTCATTTTTTTTTTTGTTCGAAGTTAGTATGGTAAGTGAAGAAGACATTCAAAAAATCGTAACCAGCAATGAAGAATAGATAAACCAAACTAAAGATTCTATATTTACTTCTTTACAAATCATTCTATCAACTGAATTAAAATCTTTACTTGTTGCACCACAAACGCAACACTTGTGTATATGTTGTATCCGTTGGAGCATTACATACTTTTCTATCAATCATCACCAACATTAGTTTGTGATTAATTTTTATTGCTCGTAAAAGTAGTGATTTATATTATATATAATGCATTTGTATTTAAATGATGAATTTTTCGCAAACCGGAAACTTTTACAATTAAAGAGTTCTACAATTTGTCTTATTGTAGTTTTTCACCTTCGTCCCACTCTAATATAATGATCATTAAAATAAGTTGTTGATATACTAGGTTACATATTTACAATACCAATAACAAAAATTGCAGTAACGAAAAAAAAGACAAAACAAAAAATCAACAATGAACAAGTGTTAGCTATTGCGTTTGCAGCATACTTTGATTTGCAACTGGGGATTTTTAAAAGAAAGTTAAATATTTTGCGTGATTGCAAATATACGCAAACTGTTTTTTTTTTTTTGTAATCCTATAGAAACAGTTTTACCCAATCTAATCCAATAACACTTTGAAACTGGGAACGTTCGTAAATGCAGTAAATTTGTGCATCATTGCGGCAGTTATGCCAAGTTTTGTTGCTGATGCGTGATCAGTTGTTGCAGATGCTTTGTTACTGCTCAACAATTGCAAGAGTTTGCTTAGAACGTTTTGCAAAAGATAAAAAACGTTCACCACAATTAACATTAACAAATATTATTGAAAATCTTGATTCTAAAAATGACAATTTTTTGTTAACTTATAATAAAAACAGAATTGAAAGATGAAACGACTTTGGTTATTCAAATTAAATTAAAACGAAAAAGGATTCCTAAATAATAAAATAAAACGATATTATTTAAATTTGTATTAACAATTTTCATATAATGCACTACTTACTCTTCCATTCTGCACCAATGTTTAATTTTTTTAAGCTCCGCTGTATACTGGTTGACTGCCACGATCCAACTAAACTTAAGGATGAATTACCCGACCGTAACCCTAATATAGCGTATTGTAACGTAGCTGATCCGATCAATCTTACGGAAAACACATACGCGCTTAAGGCATAGTTACTCACGCGTAACGGTATCGTCGCGAATCAGCTGATTCAACCTGTCATGAAAAACACATACAAGTGCTTACCCAACTTAAGCTATACGTATCGTATCGTTAGATTCTGTTAATTTTCTTAACGTTCTTACGTGGCAGTTGTAAAACAGCTGACATACATAAATTAGTGATGCCAACTATTTGATGTAGTTAGTTTTATATGTCAAAAAAGAAAAAAGCGGGAAAATAAAGTTGGAAAAGAAGATAAGTTGTCAACTAAATAATTTCTTAAAAAATAAAACACAGAAATGGATGAAGAGATATTTAAATTGTTGGTGTAGCAAAATGAATGCATATACAATAAATATGATGGTACATATAAAATACCGGAAAGAAAGGGGACCCAAATCGCCACTGAAATGGGATCCACAGTTATGGAAAATAATCAGGCATGTGATGGAAATCGATTTAGACACAAACGATTTAAATTCAATTGTGATGCGTTTATATTTTTCATTGTATAGTGCCGATATCAAATTCCATTTTGTTCTGTGGATCCGAGTTGGTCACGTAAATATTTCGTCTTCATGGCCCTTATGAGTTGCATTCGATCTTCGCTGGCTATCGACTATCGAATGTCAAATTCGTATTATGAGCTGGCAGCACGGTCGAAAATTTCGTTGTACAACGAATTTTCAATCGAACAAAATTTTGCTTTCGATGCTGGATGGCAGTTTGTAAAACTTATTGAAAATATAAGTTGTAAATTATTTTAATTTCATAAAATTGAACTGCCTTCTGTGCATTGCCGCAGCAGTTCGTCTGTAGTAGACAGCAATTCCACAAACGCCTCCTTGCAGTCGAATATTTGCAATAAATCTGTAAACAAATGGTACCCTTGTTAGAACCTCGCATACTTACGTAGTGGAATCCATTTCCAAAATGTTGGAAGCATGTCTCATGAAGAAGCATTCATCTTCATCAGACGATCATAGAACAATAATTCCATGCTAATAAATAATTAATTATTTTTTTTCTTTAATAAACCATGTTTATTTATAGTGCCAGCTGATAAATATGTACTATTGTGAACAATCCAATTGAGTGAAATTCACAATAGCGCTATTTTATCGAATGTGCGCCATAATACCAAATGAAAATTCGTTCGATCGGTTAATTCGACCACAACCGAACCTCGATAGTTGCTCATAATAGGTACCTATTTCTCCTTTTTTATTATCCTCTTCTAATAACAAATAGGATGCTGCCAAAATAATCGACATTTTATGATTTTGTAAATATTTTAACTTTCATAAATGTTCGATTGTTATTTTACAATTTTCACTACAACTTGTCAATACATTGTTGTATTTTTCAAAAGAAATGATACGGAATGATACAAAAGTGGAAAATGAAATCGATCGGAATTCATCACTCCGTTGCCGATTTTAAAATCATTTTCACTTTTGAAATCGATCGATTTCCATCACATACCTGAATAAAATTAAACATTTTTATTTGTTAGTCTGTATTTTATAGAAGAGGTATGCATGAGGAGATGGGCATCTCTACGTGACCGCTATATGCGGGAGCAGAAGATACAAAACCCACCTGACAGCGGTTCAAGTTCGAGACCCATATGGGCTCTAATGAGCGCGATGGAATTTTTAAATACATATATCATACCTCGCCCGTAAGTATTCCCTTTTATACCAATATTGCAATTATACTTGTTTTCATTTATACCCTCCACCCCAGTGTGCAGAGGGTATATATAAGTTTGTCATTCCGTTTGTAATAATTAGAAAAAAATTCTGGACCCCAAAAAATATATATATTTGTGGTCCTTATAACAAGCGGAGTTGATATAGCGATGTCCGTCTGTGGATGACAACTTCAATCGGGAAGCTAGGATGCTCGTTGGCATAAAAAATGATTCACTAACATTCTGAGAAATTTGCTATTTAAAATTGCCCAAATCGGTAGATTAGGGCCCGAGATTTGAATGAAGAACTAAAAAAAGTCTTGCAAAATTTGATTTTCTATGTTCATGTCACGATGACGCCCTCAATAGGAAAGCTAGGGTGATCATTCTTAGTGAGAATGATTCACCAAGATCATGGGAAGATTTCTATCAAAAATCATTAAAATCGGTGGAAC
Organism: Cordilura impudica; assembly: GCA_963682025.1. NCBI lineage: Eukaryota > Metazoa > Arthropoda > Insecta > Diptera > Scathophagidae > Cordilura > Cordilura impudica. Next base: position 70,958 of record CAVMKG010000420.1, read on the forward strand.
AGGTCCAGGGAAATCTCTGAAAAAGTAAAAAAAAATGAAAATATGTTTCTATATTTTTCTTGTTATTCTAAATGTTGTATTGTTGTCATAGTTGGACTTATTGTGTTTGTGGTCGCTGTGGTAATGGTATAATAAGAACTAATCCTTTGTAAATTTTTTTTATCAACTCTGGTAGAAAAATTTAAAAGTTTCCATTGTTTATACTTTTATTACATAAAAAGTATATACATACATATATAATAAATATGAATGTTGGCGCAATCGTGAAAATAAAACATATTTTTAAGAGCACTATTCTTTTCTGGTCAAAGTTCATTTATTGAAAGTAATCAATATATATAAGTTTATGCGTGAGCGCTTTAAAATTTTAATATGTTTTACCGCGGTTATAGCTAGACTGGTTATGATATTAATTTTTGTATTAACATGTTAAGAAAGTTCAAGTTATACGTGACAATTGCACGAAGACCGTTACATTCCATTAAAACAATGTAAAGGAAAAAAATGCATGTACATGAATATATAAAAAAATTTGGGGTATAAAGGTATGCAATGATCATTATTATAATTAACAGAAAAAAAAAACGGCAGTAACATTCCCCCGCCCGTAAGCGAGTTATGGGTTTCGAGCTTGCTCTTCTTCCTTATTACTGACGTTCAAAACAGCCACTTTAGTCACCGGTCTTTGCATTACTCCAAATTGTGCTTTAACTGTCACCTTTCGTACTTGACCATCCGCAGCTACAATAGTGTCGATAATTCTGCCTTTTGGCCAACATCTCCGTGGAAGATTTTCATCTACAATGATTACGATTGAGCCAATCGATACGGGAGGCACTTTAGTAAACCATTTTGTTCTTCGGGATATTACTGGTAAATACTCTTTTACCCAGCGATGCCAAAAATGGTCTGCGAATGCTTGAGTTTGTTGCCATCGTTGACGTAGGTTTCCGCCGTCATCGAAAAATGGTTTGTTACCATCGCAAGAGCCGAGTAGTAGATGGTTCGGAGTTATTGCGTCGTCGTCTTCGTATTCTACTGATACGAACGTAAGTGGTCGGGAATTAATAATTGACTCGATTTCATTAAAATTAAGAGTGGGGTATAGACTGTATAGAACATTTTTTACTGATCTAATCAGCCTTTCCCACGCACCGCCAATATGCGGTGCGCCTGGTGGGTTAAACATCCATTTCGACTTATCGAATTTCGACGATATTTTGGAAAATTATATTTTCTTGACCTCTTCACTGAGGATTTTTTCTGCTGCTTTAAAGTTCGTTCCGTTATCTGTGTATATCTCTCGAGGCATTCCACGCCTGGCGGCAAAGTTGCGTATACATAAGATGCATGAACTGGTATCCAAGCTGTGTGCCATTTCCATGTGAATTGCGCGTATAGTTAGGCTAGTAAATATGACACCCCATCATTTTTCGCGCCTTCCTACGGTAACTAGCAATGGACCGAAGTAGTCAATTCTGAATTATTTTTGCAAAACTGACATGAACTTCGTACCTTTTTGTACAGTATGCGCAATCGAGGTATATAAAATTGGCTTTTTATTTTATCTATCACTGCTTCGTGAAACTGATGGTGAAAATCTTCGTGAAATGATCGTACTATGAGAAATGAGACATGATGGGAGTACAATCTCGTCTTCATGATTGTTTAAGCGTCTAATTCGACTTCGACATCTAATAACTTCGTGATCGACAAGCTAAACGTTAAGACTATATAGTTTGCTTGATTTTTTAATCTTTCCATTGTTTTTGAGATTTAAAATTTCGCGGTGAAACTCGCTGTGCTGTGCCATTTTTACTAGAAGTCGCTGTGCATGTTCAACCATTTCGTGTGTTACTTTAAGGTGTTTTTCTTGATTTCGTGCAAGTTTTAGTTTGTTCAAATATAATATGAACGTTGCTACAGCACGGTATAGCCGCTTCCAGTTGCAAAAATATTCTACGTTCATATAGTTGTAGTTTGACGATTTTCGGTCAATCGCAAGCACTTGACACCTTATTTCAGACGTATCAGTGGGTCCCAAGTCATCGCATACAGGCCATTCGGTTGGTTCTTTTCGTAAAAAATCGGGGCCATCAAACCACAAACTCATGTTTTTTCGAATGATAACTTTTGTTGCAAGATCTGTGGGGTTCATTTTAGTAGGAACCCATCTCCATTGAGTGATATTTGAATGTAAAATTTCTCCCACTCGGTGCATTACAAATTGTTGAAAATTTCGTGGGTCTATGCGTAGCCATTGTAGAACGGTCTTGGAGTCTGACCATCAGTGTGTTGATGAAATGCGTAAACGATTAATTTTTTGCACTTTAGTAGTCAACCTCACACCAATAAGTGCTGCTTGTAGTTCCATTCTTGGAGTCGATAGGGGTTTAAGTGGTGCCACTTTTGACCGCAACGAGAGTGACAGTGACACGATCGGCAATTTGCACGAGTAGATAACTTACGGCAGAGTACGCATATTCTCCTGCATCAACAAATGTGTACAGGTGTATTTTTTCTGCATCGCGAAGCAATGTAGAATAACATCTTGGAATTTCGACAGTTGATATGAGTGGGATTGTCTGCTTCCATTGGCACCATTTTTTATTAAGAAGTTCGTTTAATGGTTCATCCCAACCAATATAAGAACGCCAGTCGTCTTGGAGCAATATTTTAAGGCCGATAGTATGACATGACAAGAAACCCAACGGGTCAAAGATTGACATAAGAACTTGAAGACACTCTCTTTTAGTTGGTACAAGATTCTCTCCAATCACGTTACGACGCAGACGTGCAAATCTGCAATTATATTTAAAAACGTCATTAACTGGTTCCCAATACATACCTAAAACTTTTTCGGTTGCTCCCCACTGCTTAGCATCTGGAGCCGTTTTTGATACACCAGTTAGTTGCTCTAAAACATCGGCAGAGTTAGACGCCCAGTTCCGTATGTGAAAGCCAGCGGCTGCATGAATTTTTGAGACGTATTGCTAAATTTGCTGCGTCTTGCACAGTGTCTTCGCTGTCAATTAGGTTGTCTACATAGTGATGCCTCTGGATTGATTCTACTGCACAAAGAAGCTTCGCTTTAAATACTTCCGCATTTATGTCGTGTACAAAATGGGCTATGCACAGTGCACAGCTTACACCAAAAGACAAGGCGCACATGACGTATGTACTCGGCTGATGTAGCTGATCATTTTTGTCCCACCACAAGAATCGTTGAGCGTGTATATCGCTTTCTCTTACATTTATTCTGTGTAATGACAGAAGTCGTAACCTCGTTTCTGTCAACACTACATAATATCATTTTACTGTTGTATCAAATTCTACCACGAGAATTGTGGATTTATTTTGTTATTTTACATTTATTTGAATTATAATTTTTGTATTATCGAATGAAAACGTGGAGTAATAAGGACACACTAGTTAGTGGAAAGAATGAATGAGAGAGTACGGGAATATGAGAGTAACAAATGAGAGAAATCCCTTATTCTCTTTCCAATATTCCATTACCTCTCTATCTGTCGACTATAAAAAGGGTAACAACAGGAGAACGAGGATCAGTTGGCTGCGGTCGTTGAAGCGAACAGGAGTATCCTCAAGAATCTAGTAAGTACCTTTGAACAATTTTTTATCCTTGAAGGTCCTGGAACACATCCGTGAACATCCTTGGAAGGTCCTTGAACATCCTTGGAAGGTCCTTGAACATCCTTGAAGGTCCTTGAACACATCCTTGAAGGTCCTTGAACATCATCGAAGGTCCTTGAGCACATCCTTGAAGGTCCTTGAAAGTTCTTGAACATCCTTGAAGGTCCTTGGAAGGTCCTTGAACATCCTTGAAGGTCTTTGAACACATCCTTGAAGGTCCTTGAACATCGGCGAATGTCCTTGAGCACATCCTTGAAGGTCCTTGGAAGATCCTTGAACATCATTAGAAGGTCCTTCGGCATCCTTGAAGGTCTTTGAACACGTCCCTGGAGGTCCTAAAATATCGAAGGTCCTTGTCACATCCTTGAACATCCGTTCCGGATCACTGCAACTTTAACCAGGATCAGTGTGTCGTTCCATATCACTGCAACTTTAACCAGGATCAGTGTGTCGTTCCAGATCACTGCAACTTTAATCAGGATCAGTGTATCGTTCCAGATCACTGCAACTTTAACCAGGATCAGTGTATCGTTCCAGATCACTGCAACTTTAACCAGGATCAGTGTGTCGTTCCAGATCACTGCAACTTTAACCAAGATCAGTGTGTCGTCCCCGATCACTGCAGCTTTAACTAGGACTAGTGTGTCGTCCTAGATCACCACAACTCTAACCGGGCCAGCGGGCCATCAGCAGTCGCCAATACCACACGGAGATCTCTTCCGCTCTGTAGTGTATACTTTCAATAAACGATTTTATAACGTCAGAACTCGTCTTTTACTCTCGGTCAAAGAAAGAAATTTCTGTGACGATCCCTAATTCCGCGAGCTTACCCCAGCAACAGGAGAAAACTCGTCGTTACAGTAGCGCACGAGCAGGGACCGAGAGTTTAAAGTTTTATACGACACAAACGGAAGAGAAGGGTTTTGTAGGCACCACCCACATAAGAACGAATCATGGTACGTTCATCCTGTGTGTACTTACGGAAGGAGGAGCTGACGGCGTACCTCAGCGAGTTCGGACTTACGAGCACAGGCAACGTGGAGGAACTGCGGAAACGGTTAATTCAATTTATTGGCGGAGATAATAAACCAGAAATAACACAAAGGTTGTTACAGCTACAAAGCAAGCACGAATCATCCGCCACCGGCACCGAGGGTATGCCCGTTACACCAAGGACCATGCTGCCGGTCAGTATATCCACCGAACCCCAACGAACCTCACCAGAGGACACTTTGGGGCAAAACGTCAATCCTAGCCCGTCCACCGCGCCGCGGGACATGCCCGACCTTAAATCCACAGCGGATCAGGTCAGAAAATGGGGAGTTAAGTTTAACGGGGAAGGAGCACCGTTGGAATTCACAGAGAGGATCGAGGAACTCGCGAAGATGTACGCTGTCGACCTCGACCTTCTGCCAACTATAATGCCCGAAGTCCTTACAGGCAGGGCGCTAATCTGGTACCGGAACAACAAACAGTGGCAAGAGTGGGAACGGTTCAAAAAAGATTTCCTCAGGTTCTTTTTACCCCCACGCTATTTCGAACGGCTGGAAGACGAGGTCAGGAAAAGGCACCAGCGACCTCGCGAATCTTTCGGGCATTTTACGCTCGATATGCAAAATTTGATGAGGCACACTGGCTACTCCGAGAGAGAAAAACTGGAGCGTATATTCCGTAATGCTCTTCCCGAATATCTTTGGTACATCCGGCGCAAAGATTTCGGCAACTTGGACGAGCTCTTGGAAATGGCAGCAGACCTTGAGTGTATCTCCCCAACGCCTCAACATCCCAGGGAACAACACCGCCTAATAGTTCCAGAAGAAAATGTTCAGGGCAGACCAAACGGCATCACCAACCCCCAAAGTACCTGCCGGAATTGCGGCCAAGGCGGTCACATCGCCACCAGGTGTAAAAATCCACGGGTCAGTAAGTTGTTGGGAATGTGGTCGACTAGACGTACGAACCATCCAGTGTTGCCGACTGACGGGAAACGATTGTCGGGACCATGCCCCTCAAAACTAAAAACGACCCTCCAATATACCTCTACGAAGCTGGTGGCCAACATAGGGATAGGGCGCCGGGTAATAGCGGCCACAATCGACACAGGTGCCACCAGTTGTTTCATCAGCCCAGGCCTGGCCAACACCCTGCCGAACACAGCCTTGCAACCATATAAATCGGAAGTGACCCTAGCGGAATATTCTCAAGAATCTAGTAAAACCTCGATTATTTATTCCCTGGCATCGTAACTAATCCTGGCTCGACAAAAACCTCGATTATATTTTCCCTGGCATCGTAACTAATCCTGGCCCGACAAAAACCTCGATTATTTTTTCCCTGGCATCGTAACTAATCCTGGCCCGACAAAAACCTCGATTATTTTTCCCTGGCATCGTAACTAATCCTGGCCCGACAAAAACCTCGATTACACATGCCCTCGATCTCGACATCACCCTAGGACAGCGTCGCATAAACACCAAGGTTTTAGTCATGCCCGATACCACGGACGATCTGATCATCGGATTAGATTTTCTGGAGAAGTGCGAAACCAAAGTTTTATGTGCAGGACTTATGTGCAAGTTTCAACGGACTCAATCCGATTCTTCACAAAAGACGGCGAAATAAACCGTCACCTGATGTCATCACCCAATCCGATATGCTCAGCTGTGCCCGAGAAGGTTCCACCCCGAGACAAAGAGCCAAATCTCAGTGAAGCGATGGAGGCCGCCAAAGTTCACGTAACGGAGCAACCTAGGAGTGACAGGGATGAGACCCCCAACCAAGAGATGAGGATAACCAGCGATCCCCCTGTACAAAGTCACGAGATCTCGTCGTCCCAAACGTTTCGGAGACGCCAGACACCACACTGCGCCCGTCATCACCATCATCATCCACCTCTTCATCCTCCTCGAGTACATCATCCTCATCCACCTCTTCATCCTCCTGGGATACCTCATCCTCGTCATCAGACAGGTCGGAGCCAACCACGATTTTTCCCCAAGAGGCAGAGACCAACTACGGGAACAATCCGTTTCAGGACACCAAGAGACGGGTTTACCCGCGACTTACAAACACCTGGAACATCACCCCACCGCAACAGTCGTATACTCCTCCCAACACACGCCCGGAGCGTTACACGTTATTCGCCGCCATGGACACCACCACCAAGGATCCCGTCTCACCCAATAACAACAGAGGACTACTTGTCGGAAAGAGTTCGGGGTCTTCTACACCCACTCATCCCCCACATGTTGTGTCACTATTCCCCAGGAAAACGGGGTAATCGGACATTCAAGATAGATGGACACCGATATCGAATACAGATAACTCGACAGCATATTGCAGTGGTACAACGGTTGAATAAAATGGTGAGGAGGGGTCTATGCGACGACATGACAACCACCGGAAGTGAAGTGCCAATGCCAAACCGAACCCCGGGGAGGGACCATGTGTAATGACAGAAGTCGTAACCGCGTTTCTGTCAACACTACATAATATCATTTTACTGTTGTATTTAATTCTACTACGAGAATTGTGGATTTATTTTGTTATTTTACATTTATTTGAATTATAATTTTTGTATTATCGAATGAAAACGTGGAGTAATAAGGACACACTAGTTAGTGGAAAGAATGAATGAGAGAGTACGGGAATATGAGAGTAACAAATGAGAGAAATCCCTTATTCTCTTTCCAATATTCCATTACCTCTCTGTCGACTATAAAAAGGGTAACAACAGGAGAACGAGGATCAGTTGGCTGCGGTCGTTGAAGCGAACAGGAGTATTCTCAAGAATCTAGTAAGTACCTTTGAACAATTTTTTATCCTTGAAGGTCCTGGAACACATCCGTGAACATCCTTGGAAGGTCCTTGGACATCCTTGGAAGGTCCTTGATCATTCTTGAAGGTCCTTGAACACATCCTTGAAGGTCCTTGAACATCCTTGAACACATCCTTGAAGGTCCTTGAACATCATCGAAGTTCCCTGAGCACATCCTTGAAAGTCCTTGAACACATCCTTGAAGGTCCTTGAACATCATTGGAAGGTCCTTGGACATCCTTGAAGGTCCTTGAACACATCCTTGAAGGTCCTTGAACATCGGCGAAGGTCCTTGAGCACATCCTTGAAGGTCCTTGGAAGATCCTTGAACATCATTAGAAGGTCCTTGGACATCCTTGAAAGTCTTTGAACACGTCCCTGGAGGTCCTAAAATATCATCGAAGATCCTTGGCACATCCTTGAACATCCGTTCTAGATCACTGCAACTTTAACCAGGATCAGTGTGTCGTTCCAGATCACTGCAACTTTAACCAGGATCAGTGTGTCGTTCCAGATCACTGCAACTGTAACCAGGATCAGTGTGTCGTTCCAGATCACTGCAACTTTAACCAGGATCAGTGTGTCGTTCCAGATCACTGCAAGTTTAACCAGGATCAGTGTGTCGTTCCAGATCACTGCAACTTTAACCAGGATCAGTGTGTCGTTCCAGATCACTGCAACTTTAACCAGGATCAGTGTGTCGTTCCAGATCACTGCAACTTTAACCAGGATCAGTGTGTCGTTCCAGATCACTGCAACTTTAACCAGGATCAGTGTGTCGTTCCAGATCACTGCAACTTTAACCAGGATCAGTGTGTCGTTCCAGATCACTGCAACTTTAACCAGGATCAGTGTGTCGTTCCAGATCACTGCAACTTTAACCAGGATCAGTGTGTCGTTCCAGATCACTGCAACTTTAACCAGGATCAGTGTGTCGTTCCAGATCACTGCAACTTTAACCAGGATCAGTGTGTCGTTCCAGATCACTGCAACTTTAACCAGGATCAGTGTGTCGTTCCAGATCACTGCAACTTTAACCAGGATCAGTGTGTCGTTCCAGATCACTGCAACTTTAACCAGGATCAGTGTGTCGTTCCAGATCACTGCAACTTTTACCAGGATCAGTGTGTCGTTCCAGATCACTGCAACTTTAACCAGGATCAGTGTGTCGTTCCAGATCACTGCAACTTTAACCAGGATCAGTGTGTCGTTCTAGATCACTGCAACTTTAACCAGGATCAGTGTGTCGTTCCAGATCACTGCAAGTTTAACCAGGATCAGTGTGTCGTTCCAGATCACTGCAACTTTAACCAGGATCAGTGTGTCGTTCCAGATCACTGCAACTTTAACCAGGATCAGTGTGTCGTTCCAGATCACTGCAAGTTTAACCAGGATCAGTGTGTCGTTCCAGATCACTGCAACTTTAACCAGGATCAGTGTGTCGTTCCAGATCACTGCAACTTTAACCAGGATCAGTGTGTCGTTCCAGATCACTGCAACTTTAACCAGGATCAGTGTGTCGTTCCAGATCACTGCAACTTTAACCAGGATCAGTGTGTCGTTCCAGATCACTGCAACTTTAACCAGGATCAGTGTGTCGTTCCAGATCACTGCAACTTTAACCAGGATCAGTGTGTCGTTCCAGATCACTGCAACTTTAACCAAGATCAGTGTGTCGTCCCAGATCACTGCAGCTTTAACTAAGACTAGTGTCGTTCTAGATCACCACAACTCTAACCGGGCCAGCGGGCCATCAACAGTCGCCAATACCACACGGAGATCTCTTCCGCTCTGTAGTGTATACTTTCAATAAACGATTTTACAACGTCAGAACTCGTCTTTTACTCTCGGTCAAAGAAAGAAATTTCTGTGACGATCCCTAATCCCGCGAGCTTACCCCAGCAACCGGAGAAAACTCGTCGTTATATCTGTGAAACATCTCAGCGATATCACCACAAATCGCTATTTTTCCTACATGAAACGCTAAGAGTATATCGACCAGCGGTTTTAACAGGTCCGCTGAACAAAAAATCATTTAATGAAGCTCCATTTGATTTAGCGGCGGCATCCCACACTAGACGTACCTTGTTAGGTTTATTGGGGTTTAGTGTAATAAAAATTGGTAGATACCATACTTTTTTTGTGTTAATTTCTAACTCGCCAGGAGTTAACTTTTTAGCATAACCTTTATCGATTAGATTGTCGATTTGTTATGTTCGGCGAGTTTACCGAACATTAAAATAATGAAACACGTCGTTCTGATTGTGTAGGTAGTTCATAACCAACTGTTTATTATAATTTTAAATCAATAATTATATTTATTCGTCACAATAATAATTCTTACAACTAAGCAAAAGAAGGGTAAGAGAAAATACCCAATTACTTTTAAATAACTATGAGTAACTTGACCAAGCGGTGTTATGAAGTAGTTGAACTTAATGTGTGCCAAATTAAGGTATGATAATATCATCTTGCACTTCAAGTAAGTCATTCAACTATTACTCATTCAATAGGTATTTTAATGTGTGCCAAATTAAGGTATGTTAATATCATCTTGCACTTCAAGTAAGTCGTTCAACTATTACTCATTCATTTGGTATTTTCACTACACCTCCCCTTTTAAAGGAGAAAGGTCTTATAGAGATCAGTGATCAAGTGATGTCTATAAGAGCTTTCTTTTATAATTTATTGTACTTTTTATATAATTTTTTCATAATATTATACTTATTTTATATATATATATATAACTAAGTTTAGTATTCGTTATTACTTTAAGTTTGGGTATTTTAATTAATATTAGGTAAAATTAATTTCTTAATTGTATATTTTTATATAAAATTATCAAAATTATTTATTACGAAAAAATTTTTATATTTTGTTTATTAATTTTTTGCTTTCTTCCTTTAATTTGTACAAATACATTGTTTTTATCATCAATATCAATTACTTTAAATGGCCCCTTGTACATTTGTTGTAGTTTGTGTGCTGTTTGATTTCTAATGAATATTTCTTGACCTAGTGTAATGTCTGTATTGTTGATGTTTTGATCATGTGAATGTTTTTGGTTGTGTTTTGTTTCGTTGATTAAATGTTGTGCCCCATTTAATGCTATTTGTAAACGGAATTTTACCTCTTTTGTATAATTATCGAAATTGTATATAGGATCTATTTTATCAGTTTGCATTAGTGGACTATGATTCGGTAAGTTTGGAAAAATTAATTCAAATGGGCAGTATCCATGCACTGTTGAGGGTGTTGTGTTAAAAGCATACGTAAAATATTTTAACCATTCATCCCAATCGTTTCTGGATGTATGAATGTATGAGCGTATGTACTCATTAAATGTGCGATGTGATCTTTCAACTGTTCCTACCGTTTGATGGTGGTAAGGTGCTGATGTTGCTTTATCTATTTTCAAAAGTGTAAGAAGTTCTACAAGAACTTGATTGTTATACTCAGTACCCATGTCACTGAGTATTTTATTCATGGGTCCATAAATTAATATGAAGTGTTCTACTAGTGCTTTAGCTATCGTTTTGGCATTTTTGTCAATTATCGGTTTTGCCACTAGATATTTTGTAAGGTCGCATATAATAGTTACAATATATTGGTTTCCGTTTTCTGTTATAGGAAGGGGTCCTACCGTATCTATTATAGTTTGAAAGGGTTTTTGTGGTGTAGGGTTGATAATCATATTTGTTTTTATATGTTTTGTGATCTTATTGGTTTGACACTGAACACATTTCTTTACGTATTGGTTTACATCCTTAGTGACATTTTTCCAATAATAAAATTGTCTAAGCTTCCTAAGTAGTCTAGTTGTTCCGGGGTTATCGTGGAATTTTTGTAATAAATATTTGTGTTCATCCTTGTTAGTTATTATGCATATTTTGGGTGTGAGCGCTATTTGTATTTTCTTTACATGTTGATTGGCTTTTTGTTTAAATTTTTCAATTGATACGAGGTTAAATATATTATCATTTAAATTCAATTGTATTTTATCCAGATTTCTACTTATTGCCTCTTTTTCAAGAATTGGAAAAAATTGATCCAGATCCATATTTCCATTAGCAAAAGTGTTTTGTATATTAATTTTTGGTGCTAGCACTTGTTTACTTCGTTTAAAATAGAGTGTGGGTATATTCATATCCATAATTACCTTAAGTTTGGCCCACTTTTTTACACAATCGAAGCCAATAGTTTCGAAAACTTTAGGCTTTTCATTAATTACTTTACTATATTTCTTAATTTTTTCTTCAGGTTTGTTTCTTGTTTGTGCACGTGTAGTTACCAGGAAAGCATTGTTGATCGAAGGCAATGATTTAATATCATTAAAGGCAATTCGAGACAGCGCGTCCGCTCCCAAATTATCTTTTCCTCTAATGTGTTCTATGACAAAATCATACTCTTCTAGTTCTAGACGAATTCTCGTTAATCTGCTGGAAGGGTTTTTTAAAGAATACAAATATGTAAGTGGTTTGTGATCGCTACGTACTAAAAATTGTTTCCCATACACATAGGGCCTAAAATGATTGATAGCCCATTGGACTGCTATCAATTCTTGTTCTATTGGTGCTTTGTTCGATTCACCTTTTGTGAATGCACGTGACGCATATGCTATTGGAAGTTGCATACCATCTTTAGCCTGCGATAGTATTGCACCACAAGCGATTTTGCTTGCATCAGTTGTTATGCAAAAGGTTTTGTCAAAATCCAGGTATTGAAGAATTTGCGGTGACAATAGTGCTGTCTTGAGGTGCTGAAAGGCTTGTTCACAGTCAGCAGTCCATACAAAAGGTTCTTTCTTTCTGGTAAGTTTAGTTAAATGGACAGAATAGAATGCAAAATGTGGTATGAAGCGTCTGTAATAATTACAGAGGGCTACAAATCTACGAACTTCATCGCCATTTGTAGGTTTTGGGTAGTTTCTAATTGATTCGTATTTGCTATTGTCTGGTAAAATACCCTTATCAGTACATTTATGACCCAAATAAGTAACTTCGGATCTGAAAAAACTACATTCGTCTGGATGTAATTTTAAATTACAATCCCTGCATCTTTGGAAAACACTTTCTAAATTTTTAAGCATGTGCTTTATTGAACAACCTGTGACAATAACATCATCCATATATATAAAAGTTTTTGAAGGTGCTAAACCTGAAAAGGCTAGGTTCATCATTCTTTGAAATGAATTCGGAGTTACTTTCAAACCATATGGTAGACGGGTGAAACGAAACGAACCATTTTCTGTTGAGAAAGAAGTAATTTCTCTAGATTTTTCATCCAATCCGATTTGATGAAATCCAGATGTTAAATCTAAAAGGCTGAAAAATTTTGCTCTTCCCAATTGGTCCAAAATGTCCTCAATTCTGGGTAACGGAAATTTGTCCGCTATTAACTTTTTATTTATTTGTCGGTAATCAACTACTAGACGCCAACCTTTGTCGGGGTTATTTGGCAAATATTTCTTTGGTACAAGCATAATGGGACTATTATAATTAGATGCCGATGGTTCCACTATTTCATCTTTCTGTAGTTTTTCAACTTGCCTTGCTATTTCATCCTTTTGCGAGTGTGGCGTACGATAATTTTTTATGTATACCGGATTATGATCAGAGACTCGCAATTTTTGAGTATAAAAATTGTTAGTACTTATTTTATCACTCTCTATGGCAAAAATATCTATATATTTTGTACATAATTCTATCAATTCAGATTTTACAATTTCAGGAAAATTTTTTGTTAATTTTTCCAAAATTTTGCGGTTTCTTTCACTATCAACATTGGGGTTATTATTAAGGATTTCATGTTCAGACAATTTTTCATATTTTACTGGTATTCTGTTTAAAAATTTGTTTTCAGAATTTGTGTTTACAATCCTCACATATGGAAATTCCCTTGATACTATGCAACCAGCTACATATATTCCGTCTCCTATTGTCTGACTTGGAACTACAAAATCAGAGACTTCGTTGCCAATTGTAAAAGCTCTAAAAACTTCAGACCGAGCTGGTAGTGTTATTGTACCTTCACCCAGACTTTCTAGTATTGGAATATTTATGGGATAATTCAAATTGAATGGTCTTAACGCTAGTAAATTTGAGTTTGCATCTTGTCCATATTGAATAGAAGCATTATATGTTTTGAAAAAATCTAAGCCCAATATACCTTGAAATGGTATTGGGAACGTATCTGAAATTACATGGAATCTATGAGGAATCAAGAAGTTTTCCACTTTTAAATCAATTTCGATCGTACCTAAGGATTTAATAATTCCTTTTCCGATTCCAGTTATTTTGGTAATATTTTGCGTGTTGAATTTCAATGAGTTCAGGGTACTAATTTTAATTAGTGAGACGTCTGCTCCTGTATCTACCAGGAACGTACTTAAGTTATTGCTAGTTGATATTCGAATTTCAATAAAGCTACTTAAACTGAGATTTAAGTGGAATATTTTATGCTCATTTAGTTTTGATGATAACCCCCCGTATTTTGGGGGGAAGTACCGTTTTCCGAGACCTGTGTTATTCTCACTCTGCCTCTGCTTTGTTGACGATTGTATTGACTCCTATGGTTGTTGCTTTGGGTTCCGCGTTGCCCGTTGTAAAGGTTATTAGCATTATAATTTCTGGAATTATAATTTCTAGAATTATTATTATTATTCCGACGCCAGTCTTGGCCGCGTCCACGGTTATTGAATCCGTTATTCCTGTAGTTAGGATTAGTAGAGCCATGGCGCTTAAAATAGAACACCGAAGATTTTGGAATGGAAACCCCAGTGCTGGCTTCTATAAATTTGGATACAACATCATTGAGGGACGTGAAATTTCCTGTTTTAATGATAAGTTTTACCTCATCACTTGCTGCATTTCGAGAGATTGCTCTTGCTGCATTTTGTCTTATTAATTTGTCAGCTTTATCGTGCGGGTAACCTTCCCGTAAATAGGCACCCCCTAGTTTTTTTGAAATTTCCTGAATCTCTTCTGCATATGCAGTGCTGTTTTATATTCATGAGCTTGGAACACAGCAATTCCGATGATTCTCCCTGTATGGAAGATTGTAGTTTGGTTTTAATAGCTTGGATGGTATTTTCATTTCTAATGGTATTTCTCGCATGACCCTTTAATTTGGTTTTTATCACTTCTATTGCTACTACTTCATGCGTTTCCTTTATTCTATCGATCAGCGTCAATGCATCAAGGAAGCTTTGGAGCTCATTCACATTGTTGTGAAACAGAGTTTCACATGCATGTAATATTGTACAAAGATAGTATAAGACTAGTATAAGATCAGATCCTTGATACCTGTACTAATAATAATAATAATAATAATAATAATAATAATAATAATAATAATAATAATAATAATAATAATAATAATAATAATAATAATAATAATAATAATAATAATAATAATAATAATAATAATAATAATAATAATAATAATAATAATAATAATAATAATAATAATAATAATAATAATAATAATAATAATAATAATAATAATAATAATAATAATAATAATAATAATAATAATAATAATAATAATAATAATAATAATAATAATAATAATAATAATAATAATAATAATAATAATAATAATAATAATAATAATAATAATAATAATAATAATAATAATAATAATAATAATAATAATAATAATAATAATAATAATAATAATAATAATAATAATAATAATAATTAATAATAATAATAATAATAATAATAATAATAATAATAATAATAATAATAATAATAATAATAATAATAATAATAATAATAATAATAATAATAATAATAATAATAATAATAATAATAATAATAATAATAATAATAATAATAATAATAATAATAATAATAATAATAATAATAATAATAATAATAATAATAATAATAATAATAATAATAATAATAATAATAATAATAATAATAATAATAATAATAATAATAATAATAATAATAATAATAATAATAATAATAATAATAATAATAATAATAATAATAATAATAATAATAATAATAATAATAATAATAATAATAATAATAATAATAATAATAATAATAATAATAATAATAATAATAATAATAATAATAATAATAATAATAATAATAATAATAATAATAATAATAATAATAATAATAATAATAATAATAATAATAATAATAATAATAATAATAATAATAATAATAATAATAATAATAATAATAATAATAATAATAATAATAATAATAATAATAATAATAATAATAATAATAATAATAATAATAATAATAATAATAATAATAATAATAATAATAAATAATAATAATAATAATAATAATAATAATAATAATAATAATAATAATAATAATAATAATAATAATAATAATAATAATAATAATAATAATAATAATAATAATAATAATAATAATAATAATATAATAATAATAATAATAATAATAATAATAATAATAATAATAATAATAATAATAATAATAATAATAATAATAATAATAATAATAATAATAATAATAATAATAATAATAATAATAATAATAATAATAATAATAATAATAATAATAATAATAATAATAATAATAATAATAATAATAATAATAATAATAATAATAATAATAATAATAATAATAATAATAATAATAATAATAATAATAATAATAATAATAATAATAATAATAATAATAATAATAATAATAATAATAATAATAATAAATAATAATAATAATAATAATAATAATAATAATAATAATAATAATAATAATAATAATAATAATAATAATAATAATAATAATAATAATAATAATAATAATAATAATAATAATAATAATAATAATAATAATAATAATAATAATAATAATAATAATAATAATAATAATAATATAATAATAATATAATAATAATAATAATAAATAATAATAATAATAATAATAATAATAATAATAATAATAATAATAATAATAATAATAATAATAATAATAATAATAATTAATAATAATAATAATAATAATAATAATAATAATAATAATAATAATAATAATAATAATAATAATAATAATAATAATAATAATAATAATATTAATAATAATAATAATAATAATAATAATAATAATAATAATAATAATAATAATAATAATAATAATAATAATAATAATAATAATAATAATAATAATAATAATAATAATAATAATAATAATAATAATAATAATAATAATAATAATAATAATAATAATAATAATAATAATAATAATAATAATAATAATAATAATATAATAATAATAATAATAATAATAATAATAATAATAATAATAATAATAATAATAATAATAATAATAATAATAATAATAATAATAATAATAATAATAATAATAATAATAATAATAATAATAATAATAATAATAATAATAATAATAATAATAATAATAATAATAATAATAATAATAATAATAATAATAATAATAATAATAATAATAATAATAATAATAATAATAATAATAATAATAATAATAATAATAATAATAATAATAATAAATAATAATAATAATAATAATAATAATAATAATAATATAATAATAATAATAATAATAATAATAATAATAATAATAATAATAATAATAATAATAATAATAATAATAATAATAATAATAATAATAATAATAATAATAATAATAATAATAATAATAATAATAATAATAATAATAATAATAATAATAATAATAATAATAATAATAATAATAATAATAATAATAATAATAATAATAATAAATAATAATAATAATAATAATAATAATAATAATAATAATAATAATAATAATAATAATAATAATAATAATAATAATAATAATAATAATAATAATAATAATAATAATAATAATAATAATAATAATAATAATAATAATAATAATAATAATAATAATAATAATAATAATAATAATAATAATAATAATAATAATAATAATAATAATAATAATAATAATAATAATAATAATAATAATATAATAATAATAATAATAATAATAATAATAATAATAATAATAATAATAATAATAATAATAATAATAATAATAATAATAATAATAATAATAATAATAATAATAATAATAATAATAATAATAATAATAATAATAATAATAATAATAATAATAATAATAATAATAATAATAATAATAATAATAATAATAATAATAATAATAATAATAATAATAATAATAATAATAATAATAATAATAATAATAAATAATAATAATAATAATAATAAATAATAATAATAATAATAATAATAATAATAATAATAATAATAATAATAATAATAATAATAATAATAATAATAATAATAATAATAATAATAATAATAATAATAATAATAATAATAATAATAATAATAATAATAATAATAATAATAATAATAATAATAATAATAATAATAATAATAATAATAATAATAATAATAATAATAATAATAATAATAATAATAATAATAATAATAATAATAATAATAATAATAATAATAATAATAATAATAATAATAATAATAATAATAATAATAATAATAATAATAATAATAATAATAATAATAATAATAATAATAATAATAATAATAATAATAATAATAATAATAATAATAATAATAATAATAATAATAATAATAATAATAATAATAATAATAATAATAATAATAATAATAATAATATAATAATAATAATAATAATAATAATAATAATAATAATAATAATAATAATAATAATAATAATAATAATAATAATAATAATAATAATAATAATAATAATAATAATAATAATAATAATAATAATAATAATAATAATAATAATAATAATAATAATAATAATAATAATAATAATAATAATAATAATAATAATAATAATAATAATAATAATAATATAATAATAATAATAATAATAATAATAATAATAATAATAATAATAATAATAATAATAATAATAATAATAATAATAATAATAATAATAATAATAATAATAATAATAATAATAATAATAATAATAATAATAATAATAATAATAATAATAATAATAATAATAATAATAATAATAATAATAATAATAATAATAATAATAATAATAATAATAATAATAATAATAATAATAATAATAATAATAATAATAATAATAATAATAATAATAATAATAATAATAATAATAATAATAATAATAATAATAATAATAATAATAATAATAATAATAATAATAATAATAATAATAATAATAATAATAATAATAATAATAATAATAATAATAATAATAATAATAATAATAATAATAATAATAATAATAATAATAATAATAATAATAATAATAATAATAATAATAATAATAATAATAATAATAATAATAATAATAATAATAATAATAATAATAATAATAATAATAAAATAATAATAATAATAATAATAATAATAATAATAATAATAATAATAATAATAATAATAATAATAATAATAATAATAATAATAATAATAATAATAATATAATAATAATAATAATAATAATAATAATAATAATAATAATAATAATAATAATAATAATAATAATAATAATAATAA
>CAVMKG010000421.1:5000-95000 GCA_963682025.1 Cordilura impudica
AATTTTTAATTTTTAATTTTTAATTTTTAATTTTTAATTTTTAATTTTTAATTTTTAATTTTTAATTTTTAATTTTTAATTTTTAATTTTTAATTTTTAATTTTATTTTTAATTTTTAATTTTTAATTTTTAATTTTTAATTTTTAATTTTTAATTTTTAATTTTTAATTTTTAATTTTTAATTTTTAATTTTTAATTTTTAATTTTTAATTTTTAATTTTTAATTTTTAATTTTTAATTTTTAATTTTTAATTTTTAATTTTTAATTTTTAATTTTTAATTTTTAATTTTTAATTTTTAATTTTTAATTTTTAATTTTTAATTTTTAATTTTTAATTTTTAATTTTTAATTTTTAATTTTTAATTTTTAATTTTTAATTTTTAATTTTTAATTTTTAATTTTTAATTTTTAATTTTTAATTTTTAATTTTTAATTTTTAATTTTTAATTTTTAATTTTTAATTTTTAATTTTTAATTTTTAATTTTTAATTTTTAATTTTTAATTTTTAATTTTTAATTTTTAATTTTTAATTTTTAATTTTTAATTTTTAATTTTTAATTTTTAATTTTTAATTTTTAATTTTTAATTTTTAATTTTTAATTTTTAATTTTTAATTTTTAATTTTTAATTTTTAATTTTTAATTTTTAATTTTTAATTTTTAATTTTTAATTTTTAATTTTTAATTTTTAATTTTTAATTTTTAATTTTTAATTTTTAATTTTTAATTTTTAATTTTTAATTTTTAATTTTTTAATTTTTAATTTTTAATTTTTAATTTTTAATTTTTAATTTTTAATTTTTAATTTTTAATTTTTAATTTTTAATTTTTAATTTTTAATTTTTAATTTTTAATTTTTAATTTTTAATTTTAATTTTTAATTTTTAATTTTTAATTTTTAATTTTTAATTTTTAATTTTTAATTTTTAATTTTTAATTTTTAATTTTTAATTTTTAATTTTTAATTTTTAATTTTTAATTTTTAATTTTTAATTTTTAATTTTTAATTTTTAATTTTTAATTTTAATTTTAATTTTTAATTTTTAATTTTTAATTTTTAATTTTTAATTTTTAATTTTTAATTTTTAATTTTTAATTTTTAATTTTTAATTTTTAATTTTTAATTTTTAATTTTTAATTTTTAATTTTTAATTTTTAATTTTTAATTTTTTAATTTTTAATTTTTAATTTTTAATTTTTAATTTTTATAATTTTTAATTTTTAATTTTTAATTTTTAATTTTTAATTTTTAATTTTTAATTTTTAATTTTTAATTTTTAATTTTTATTTTTAATTTTTAATTTTTAATTTTTAATTTTTAATTTTTAATTTTTAATTTTTATTTTTAATTTTTAATTTTTAATTTTTAATTTTTAATTTTTAATTTTTAATTTTTAATTTTTAATTTTTAATTTTTAATTTAAAATTTTAATTTTTAATTTTTAATTTTTAATTTTTAATTTTTAATTTTTAATTTTTAATTTTTAATTTTTAATTTTTAATTTTTAATTTTTAATTTTTATTTTTAATTTTTAATTTTTAATTTTTAATTTTTAATTTTTAATTTTTAATTTTTAATTTTTAATTTTTAATTTTTAGTTTTTAATTTTAATTTTTAATTTTTAATTTTTAATTTTAATTTTTAATTTTTAATTTTTAATTTTTAATTTTTAATTTTTTAATTTTTAATTTTTAATTTTTAATTTTTAATTTTAATTTTTAATTTTTAATTTTTAATTTTTAAATTTTTAATTTTTAATTTTTAATTTTTAATTTTAATTTTAAATTTTTAATTTTTAATTTTTATTTTTTAATTTTAAATTTTTAATTTTTAATTTTTAATTTTTAATTTTTAATTTTTAATTTTTAATTTTTAATTTTTAATTTTTAATTTTTAATTTTTAATTTTTAATTTTTAATTTTTAATTTTTAATTTTTAATTTTTAATTTTTTATTTTTAATTTTTAATTTTTAATTTTTAATTTTTAATTTTTAATTTTTAATTTTTAATTTTTAATTTTTAATTTTTAATTTTTAATTTTTAATTTTTAAATTTTAATTTTTAATTTTTAATTTTTAATTTTTAATTTTTAATTTTAATTTTTAATTTTTAATTTTTAATTTTTAATTTTTAATTTTTAATTTTTAATTTTTAATTTTTAATTTTAATTTTTAATTTTTAATTTTTAATTTTTAATTTTTAATTTTTAATTTTTAATTTTTAAATTTTTAATTTTTAATTTTTAATTTAAAATTTTTTTAATTTTTAATTTTTAATTTTTAATTTTTTAATTTTTAATTTTTAATTTTTAATTTTTAATTTTTAATTTTTAATTTTTAATTTTTAATTTTTAATTTTTAATTTTAATTTTTAATTTTTAAATTTTTAATTTTTAATTTTTAATTTTTAATTTTTAATTTTAATTTTTAATTTTTAATTTTTAATTTTTAATTTTTAATTTTTAATTTTTAATTTTAATTTTTTAATTTTTTAATTTTTAATTTTTAATTTTTAATTTTTAATTTTTAATTTTTAATTTTTAATTTTTAATTTTTAATTTTTAATTTTTAATTTTTAATTTTTAATTTTTTAATAATAATTTTTAATTTTTAATTTTTAATTTTTAATTTTTAATTTTTAATTTTTAATTTTTAATTTTTAATTTTTAATTTTATTTTTTAATTTTTAATTTTTAATTTTTAATTTTTAATTTTTAATTTTTAATTTTTAATTTTTAATTTTTAATTTTTTAATTTTTAATTTTTAATTTTTAATTTTTAATTTTTAATTTTTAATTTTTAATTTTTAATTTTTAATTTTTAATTTTTAATTTTTAATTTTTAATTTTTAATTTTTAATTTTTAATTTTTAATTTTTAATTTTTAATTTTTAATTTTTAATTTTTAATTTTTAATTTTTAATTTTTAATTTTTAATTTTTAATTTTTAATTTTTAATTTTTAATTTTTAATTTTTAATTTTTAATTTTTAATTTTTAATTTTTAATTTTTAATTTTTAATTTTTAATTTTTATTTTAATTTTTAATTTTTAATTTTTAATTTTTAATTTTTAATTTTTAATTTTTAATTTTTAATTTTTAATTTTTTAATTTTTAATTTTTAATTTTTAATTTTTTAATTTTTAATTTTTATTTTTAATTTTTAATTTTTAATTTTTAATTTTTATTTTTAATTTTTAATTTTTAATTTTTAATTTTTTAATTTTTAATTTTTAATTTTTAATTTTTAATTTTTAATTTTTTTTATTTTTAATTTTAATTTTTAATTTTTAATTTTTAATTTTTAATTTTTAATTTTTAATTTTTAATTTTTAATTTTTAATTTTAATTTTTAATTTTTAATTTTTAATTTTTAATTTTTAATTTTTAATTTTTAATTTTTAATTTTTAATTTTTAATTTTTAATTTTTAATTTTTAATTTTTAGTTTTTAATTTTTAATTTTTAATTTTTAATTTTTAATTTTTAATTTTTAATTTTTAATTTTTAGTTTTTAATTTTTATTTATTTTTAATTTTTAATTTTTAATTTTTAATTTTTAATTTTAAATTTTTAATTTTTAATTTTTAATTTTTATTTTTAATTTTTAATTTTTAATTTTTAATTTTTAATTTTTAATTTTTAATTTTTAATTTTTAATTTTTAATTTTTAATTTTTAATTTTTAATTTTTAATTTTTCATTTTTAATTTTTAATTTTTAATTTTTAGTTTTTAAGTTTTAATTTTTAATTTTTAATTTTTAATTTTTAGTTTTTAAGTTTTAATTTTTAATTTTTAATTATTAATTTTTAATTTTAAAATTTTAATTTTAATTTTTAATTTTTAGTTTTTAATTTTTATTTATCTCGATGCGTTACAAACGGCATGACAAACCTATATACCCTCTGTCACTGAGGTGTGGAGGGTATAATTATACTATGGATCTGGACATGAGGAAGAAAGTTAAACCCTTTTAGTTTGTAAATATGTTTTTTACGTTTTTTATTTTTATACCCTATACCACTATGTGGTTTGGGTATAATGACTTTGTGCTGCTGTTTGTAACAACCAAAAATATTTGACCTCGACCCATCTTTAATTATACCGATCGAATCAGAATCACTTTCTGAGTTGATTTAACAATGTTCGTCCGTCCGTCCGTCCGTCTGTGTGACCATGTAAACCTTGTAATCAAACTGCAGGTCGCAAATATGAATATATTTTGATGAAATTTAGTATATAAGCTTTTATCGGCCATGGGATGAACGCTGTTGAAATTGGTGAGAATCGGTCCATGTTCAGACCTAGCCCCCATACAAATTACCCCTATGAAATCGACATAAATTGTCATAAGATCCAAATAGTCATATAGATCTTACTCAAATTGGGTTTATATGCGTTCATTACATCCATTAATGAGTAGTCCAAAAATTATACCTGTGGCCCCATATAGAGCTGCTTCCCGATTTTCACTTAAATCTATTGAAAAACAAAAATATTGCACTGATTCTTCTCAAATTTTGTTTGCATATATTTTTGCAAAATACAAGAGACTTTACCAAACATGATCAGGATCGGTCGATTTTTGGACCTAGTCCCCATATAGATATAGCATCCGATATGAACTTTTTCATATCTGCAGCCAAAAAATTAATAAAAATCCCACTCAAATTTGGTTTTTGCTTATTTTCTATGTCCAGTTAGTTGGGCCTAAGAGATAGGGTTTCTAAACGCATGGTATAGGGTATCGTATAGTCGGTCTAGACCGACTATAATTTTCTTACTTGTTTTTATTGATATACCCTATATATTATAAACTTAAACTCAAATACTAGCGACTGTATGTAAAGTAACATGATTACATCCTCCATCCTGATTAGGGAAGCATGTTTGCATTGTGAACACCTACTGTGCTGTTGGTTCTTGTCTTTCTTTATATAATGCATGTTTCGAGCTCAGCAATCCAAAGACAGAGAACACAGCAATTCTTCGTGTAACCATCTTGCAGACAACTCACAGCACACTTTTTAATCGGGCTTTTCATCTTATATATAAAAAGGGAGCTTTGTATGTTTGTACGTTTGTTTGTGGTTTATAGGAGACTACACCACTGGACCGATCGTCGTGAAATTTTTACAGTAGTTAACTGCCTATTCGGAAGGAAAAATGGGCTATATTTCTTTTTGGATTTCTCAAGTGGGCGTGGCACCTTCAATATAAAGTGCATTTTTAACATCTAACTTTAACAAATAATATCTGGAGAACTACGGCAGCAAGAGTTATGAAACTATGTACATGTACATTAGCATGGCTCTTCAATATATGGAGGGGAAAACGATGTTCAATCTCTCGGTCTCACCCCCTAGAAATATGCGAATAGCAAAAAAACTGCGAAATAAAAAGTTTTGGGTCAATCAAAAAAATTTAGAGGTGTCTCAACGCGACTGAAAATTTCAGGTGAGTTTATATGGGGAAAATCGGTAAAATATTCCATAATTTTATTTCCCAACCTATAATAAGGGTTTAATCTAGTTTACTAGAACAATTAATTGTTTTAAATATGCCAAAATTCAAGGAAGGCAAGGAATGGGTTAACGTTGTTCGATTTATACTAAATTTTTACTATGGAAGACCTACACATTGGTTTATTATATTTTAAGCGTTTCATCTAAAAATTCAACAGCACTTACAAAATATTTGAATTTTTTGAATAAATTGTCTTTTATTAGCTTGGGGTCATATGTGACCCCAAGTCCAAAAGGGATAATGAGGTCATATAATTTTTTTCCGAAACCCTTGGCTATTAAGATAAAATATAACATTTAAAAGTGGAAAACTAATATATTGTTGATACTATGTATTTAGAAAGAGTACATTTACAGAATATATTACAAAAACTCATTTTTGTCGAAATCCGCAAAAAAAAAATTCCTTGTAAAAAAATTGTGGCGGAGGAATTTACCTAAAAATTCACATAGTTAATCTCTAACATATTTTTAACAAAACTTTAAAGGGGCAGATCCATTTTTTGAAACTTTGTTTCAAAAAATTTTTTAAAGCTTAAAAAAGAGTTTTCAAACTTTTATCAACAAAATTTTCCATCTTTGGTCTCATTGCGCAATAGGTTAAAAACGTGGTAATAAAACAATACTTCATGTTCATAGGTAGAGAGAATAAAAAAATTGATGGCTTTAATTAATTTCTAAAAGTTGAAAAAATTTCCGTAAAATTTCACGATCTAGGTTTTTTGGCCAAAAGTTGTCTGGGGCATTTGGGATTTCTTGGCGAATTTTTATTCGATTTTGAAGTTATATAGCTTTTTAAAGGATAATTTAGTACTAAAATCGACTCATATAACAACTTGTCAAAAAAATTAAACTATAGAACGAAATTTTCGTAAAATCTGGAAAATAGTCATATTTTCCCCATAAAAACACACTTGAAATTTTCAGTCGCGTTGAGGCACCTCTATATTTTTTTTGATTGACCCAAAACCTTGTATTTCTCAGTTTGTTTGCTATTCGCATATTTCTAGGTGGTGAGACACAGAGTTCGAACACTTTTTTTTAGGGCCACCGTATTTACATATTAACATAATTTAAATAGTTTTGGAAATATGGGCGAGATCGGACCTATGGGTGTGGCACCCATAATACAAAGCAAATATTTAATGTCATATATCTATAGTACTGTAATAGTGAAAGCCTTGGAACTTTGTCTTAGTTCATGAGTTATTTTTTTTTTAGTAGTAGTAGTAGTAGTAGTATTTATTATACTTTAATTTAAAACTAATAATTAATATTTAACAATTTTTATACAACTTCTTGATTTGTGTTATTATATCTTAAAAATTGTGTGACATTTCTTTTAAAAACATTAACATTTCTTTCTAATTTGACATAGTTAGGTAACGTATTATATATTTTTAGTCCCTTGAAGAAGAGAGATCTTTGCATTGCTGTTGTTGTCACCCTTTGTAATCTAAAGTTTTCCGCGTTTCTTAAGTTATACGGTTGAGCTTCTCCCACGTACATCAGTTGGTCGATCAAGTATTCTGGAGCATTACCCATCTTCATCTTTTGGACAAAATTCAACGTATTAAATTCTAATCTTTGTTGTATGTTTAGCCATTTCAATGTATCTAGCATATTTTGGATGGGAGTATATCTGTTACATTTTAAAATAGAACGCATAGCCTTATTTTGAAGTTTTTGCAATCTTTCCAATTGTGTTGTTGTGCAGCAGGTATACAGAATTGTGGAACCGAATTCAAAATGAGGTTTTATAATCGTGTTATACATATTTATTGCCGTTGTTATCGATATTTTATTTCGCACCCGTTTAAAAAAGCCGATTTTTTTCCAATTTTCTTACATATGTAATCGACGTGATGTTTAAATTTTAAGTCTTTATCGATTATGAAACCCAAATATTTTATTTGATTAACTTTATCAATTGTTTCATTATTAATTTTAAAAACTGTGTTACTGTTCGTGTTTATTTCCATTATTTTAGTTTTTTTTTCATTTAGTTTTAATTTGTTGATATCATGCATTATATTATCTTTACATTGTTCCTCTGCATTTCCTTGAGCATAGATCAGTGCGTCATCAGCATATAGAATTATTTCGCATTTATTTAAAATATTGAGCATATCATTTATATATATTATAAATAATAGTGCTCCTAATATAGAACCTTGTGGCACTCCAATTTTATTATCAATCTTATCCGATTTAACACCATTAACTTTCGTAATTTGTTTTCGATTTGTCAGATATGATTTAAACCATTGCAGTTCATTTTCTCTGATACCATACATATACAGTTTTTTAATCAATAGCTCTCTATCGATTGTCTCGAATGCTCTTTTGAGGTCCAAGAAAATTGCCATTATCTTATTATTTTTATTACAATATTTCCATTTATTTATCACATAGTTTACCGTTGTTTCGCATGAGTATTTTTTCTGAAACCAGATTGATATTTTGAAAACATATAGTTTTCTTCCATATACATAGCTTTCCAACTGTTCTTTAGCAATTTTTTCTATAATTATTTCAAATGTTTTTAAGGTGTTTATTGGTCGGAATTCTTCACATTTGTTTGTTTTGGGTATTTTTTCTACAGGTGTTACCATATAATACTTCCAATTTTTAGGGAATATACCAGTCTTGAAAGATTTATTTATAATGTATATCATATTTTTACCAATAATGTTCCAATTATCTAAAACTATCTTAATTGAGACTTTGTTAAAATCTTGTTTGTTCTTTAGGCATTTGCATATGTTTTTAAGTTCTATTAAAGATGTTGCACGAAATTTAAATCTAGAAAATATCACAGGTATGTTGTTTGTATATTGCACTTTTTCTATTGCATCCGTTATTGATTTAACACTATCGACAAAATAATTATTAAATAGGGTAGCGATTTGATAGTCATCCTTATACTCTATATTGATAAACATCACATTTTTTATCACATTGGCATTTTTCTTAAGTACTAAGTTTTTTATTGCATTCCACATTTGTTTCTGGTCTTTGGAATTATTTATTTTGTTGTTAACATTTTCAATTTTATTTTTATACATATTTCTAATTAATTTATATTCATTCCATGCAGATTCTATATTTTCCGTTTTAGCGATTTGGTATTTAATAATTTTTTCTCTTTTGAGTATTTTTAAGTCTTCGTTGAACTATTTGTTAACATCGTTCTTTATATTAACTATTTTTTTGTTTGTAAATATTTTAATCGTATTTTCGATATATGTGTGAATTATATCTACGCTCTTATTAACACTATAATTTTCATTATATTCTAATATTGCACTGAGTTCTCTATTGAATAGATCCTGATTATAATTAAATATTTCAATTTCTTTTCTATTTCTTTGGTTTTGATTTTCATTTTTATATTCAATTTTTATATCTATTGCTTCATGGTCTGATATTTTATTGGCGCTATTGATTTTCGTTGTTATATGATCATTATTTGTTATAACGTAGTCTATTATTGTTCTCGAATTTTTTGTGATTCTTGTATATTCGTTTACTATCTGCTTTAGTCCATTATCATGTAAAACATTTTCCAATCTGCTTTTATATGTTTCTTCTTTATTCCAATCGATGTTGAAATCACCTGCTAGTATTATATCATATGTTGTTTCAGATATGTCTACAATTAATTGCTCAAAAACTGTACAAAATTCTGTTTCACTGCTACTTGGTGATCCATAAATCGCCATTATTACGATTTGTTTTTTTTTTACCAAATTTGGCCCCGTAAGCACTAATCCAATAATTTGAGTCGGAAGTTTTTTCAAAAATTTGTGTAATATTCCATAGTTTTTTAAAATATATAGTAAGTCCCCCCGTCCTTTTTGAGTTTGACCGTGTACTATATAGGACCAATGGGCATGTCACCCCCATACGAAGTAAATAAAAAAAAATAATCCTTGGGACTTTGTCTGAGCTCATAACTTATTAAATGAGTAGTTGTCAAAAAACGGACGGGATCGGACCAATGGGCGTGGCACGTCCTATACAAAAAATATGAAGTACTATGAAAATGAAACATTAAGACCAATATGAGTAGTAGTGGAAAATATGGGCGGAATCGCCAAAGTCAAAAATCGCGAATAACAAAAATCACCAAAAACAGAAATCGCCAAAAATAGAAATTGCCAGAACTGAAAATCTCGAATAATAAAATCGCCAAAAATAAATAAAATAGTTTTCAACAAAATGTGTTCCCATATTTTTATTTCGTTACGATGGGTGTAGCGAAGCGCATCGGGACACAGCTAGTAGTCATATGATTCCTTTAAATTTACGGCTTGTGCGATGCGTATTGATTTCATTTTTTGCCATTGTATAGGACTTTCTTAGATATTGTCCACAAATAATCTCCATTCACTTGCATCATATGTTTGTCCAAGCTTTTCAAGAAGTCCTCTTATATCGTATTAAAAGCATATATTGTCTTTCGTCGTATAAAAATATGCATATGGCTTATGCCGATAACGGTAGACCGTTGCTTTAATATTTTTTTTCTTAAAAATTTCTTTCTCTTAAGCGAGACGCCAGCAGCTCCAATTTTTATTTTGTAAGATCAATAATGCCTCTCGTGAGATCATTTAAAAGCTTCGGATCAGATGCGTTTGAAGTGCTACACATGCTTGAAGGCGAAGGTGAAGGTATATGTGAAAATTAACTTATGGAGCTTCCGGATATGGAACATCATTCAATAAACACAAATAAATTCATTGCTCGTTACATCGTAACCTAAATAAAAATTCTCAATTTTTGTCAAAATCAGGTACCTTCACTTTTTATTATGAATAAAATCAGCATTTAAGCACAGATTTTCGTGGTGTATGGGTCGTTTTATTTGCAATGCATGTAGCTTTATTAATTCCGAATAACTTGAAACCTGTTGAGTGTATGAAAAAAATAATATTAACGTAACTTATAGGTAATTTAAATTCAAATTTTGTGGTTCTTTTAAATCAGTGGAGAAACCTTTCCAAAAGTCAAAAATTTTAGAATTTCTTTAAAACAAAATTCATAGAATTAAAATTTCGACTGTTTTTGTTGTTAAGGGACCATAATACATCAAAATAATAGTTGTTATCAATAGTTGTTATAAATAAATAAGAAATTATAATAAATACTGATCAATTAACTAGTTATTTAATTGTTATTAGAACTTAAAGGTTGAGTGACTGTATTAAAATGGTAAGCGTACCCAACATGCGGTGGATGGCATCAAAGATTCCGTATTTAATACTCTTACATGTTCGTCGACCCTCTTAAAGCAAATATGCCCATTATAAGATAGCTGATTCTGTGCAAGAGGATTTAGATGCGATGCCATTTTCTGTACCTATTTGGAGCAGTAGATTTTTTTTACATCTTTTACAAATGGGATATTGAGTTACGAACAAACCACGGGTCACTAGCTATAAGTCGCAATATTTTATTTTGTCGTCTTTGTAATTTATATATATTTGAAGCAGAAGCTGTTCCCCATAATTGGATTCCATATGTCCATATCGGCTTAATAATAGTCTTGTAGAGTAGAACATTGTAGTATATGTTGAGAGTAGATAAAGGAGCCACTGTAACTGTGTTGTTTTGAGTTTAAATTGTGTGGATTTGAGTTCAATGTCTTGAGTCCAGGTGATACAACGATCGAGATGTATACCAAGATATTTTATATGGTTTTGTTGTGGGATATTATTTATTATCAATTTAGGACAGTTTTCCTTTCTCAAGGTGTAATCAATTTTATGACAAAAATTTTGAGTGCAATTACTAAATAAGCCACCAATAATGTAAATTAAATACAGTAGTAAAAAAATTTAAAAAAATGCACAATGTTGATGATCAAGTTACTTACTAGCTAATAAAAGATATAAAGAAATCTGGGAAGAAAGCAAATTAAAATATTAGAATTTAAATTAATCTGCGTTAGTGACAGCAAGACGTGGTGGAAATTAGCAAGAGAATTTCGCAATCAGCCATTTACACAAACAATCAATGTCTCATCGTCTGAATTTGGATGATTTTTATGGACTTATTTAATCCTGCACAAATGTCCAAAGAAATCAGTTATGCACGTTTTTATCATGCAGATTGTTTTCTGGATTCAGAAACAACAACTTTAGAGATAATACAAGTTTAAAAAAAGGCAAAAAATAAACAAAGGCCAGGTGAAGATAGAGTACCCTATGAATTTTTAAAAAATACGCCAGTTGAACTATTGGTAGAACTGGCTTTATGTAATAATAATTTTTTTAATAGAATGCAAGTGGATGAAACATTTATTTTGAGTGGGAAAAGGTAAAGGTAATGCAAATTTGGCAAGTGACTACCGAGGCATTTCATTTTTGAATTGTGTACTATTCTCAATTTACATAAACGACCTTCACGAATATCTAGGCGATGGCAACACAACTGAAGAACTCAATGCAAGACTACTCATGTACGCGGATGACACTGTAATATTGGCTGAAGAGGTAGAGGTTTTGCAGAAAATGATTGAACGGCTTGAAGAATACTGTGATTATTGGAATATACTCGTAGAGGTGAATCTTACAAAATCTAAAATAATGGTATTTAGAAATGGTGGAAGATTGGCTAATCGTGAAAAATGGGGTTTCAAGGGAGAAGAGGTTGAAATTGTCAATGAGTACAACTACTTAGGTATGATATTAACACCAAAAATGATTTTCTCAAAACATATCCAAAATAGAAACGCAACGGAAAAACAGCATAAACGCTACCGTATATCTCTAAAAAAAAATATCACTTATTTGAAGCAGTGAGTCGTTCCATACAGTCCTATGGGCTCAAATTTGGGGACATTCATTTCAAGGAAGTAGATAGACAGCAGAAATATTTTTTCAAGAGTATTATAAAATTACCAAATTCAACACCTAACTACAAATTAATGTTAGAATCTGGAAGACTCCCACACATACACCTTAAATTTAAACTTACGGTACCTAAATCGTACACTTTTTAAATTAGCACCGTCGCGTCTTCCACATAAACTTAGCGTTAAGATTCTAGGAAAAACCTATTTTGTGTGAAGAATTTAAACCAATTGGGAAACAGATTGGACATACAATCGCAATCATGTATAACATCACCACAATGGAACCGAAAACAATATTATAATAATTTAAAAATTAACAAATACGATGAACGATTAAGAAAAGCATCTCAAACCCAAACGATTTATAAAAACCTAATTTTTACAAGAGGACAATACTACTTTCTGAATATGACTGATCAAAGCTATGTAATGTGAATCTTCAAAGCATGCTGTAAGTTAATAAAATTTAATGGTACACGATTTTCAATCAGAAATAGTCAAGAATGCTCGTTGTGCAATACAAGAGAAATTGAATCAACTCCATTTTAAATTGCTTCAGGCTGCAACAATTTAGTTGTAAAATAATATCAGAGGAGAATTATATTAAAATCTTAGACGGAGAGTTGTATAATTGGGAAACTTTGGATAAATACATTATCAACGCTTTACGATATCGAAATCAATACTAATATTATAAAGAGGTAATGTGTGTTTGTTTGTTTGTTTGTTTGCAGGAGGTAATCTCCATCACTACCCATCTGATATTCCTGAAATTTTCACAGAGTCTTACTGCGGATATGGGAAGTGCTATATCCTATAATTTTTTAAATATTTTTACTGGGCGTGGCACCACCCACACAAAGTAAATTTTTAATATCATATACATACATATATTGAGTATTATGATAGGGAGAGCTTTGCAAATTTGTGTGAGGTCACCTTTTGTTAATATTAGTAGCTATGCCGGAAATGGGCGGGATCGGATAAGTGGGCGTGGTACCTCCCATACAAGTAATAGTTCAATATTATATATCTCGAGTAATGTGATGGAGAGAGCCTTTCAAATTTTTCTGATGTCACCTATTATTAATGTGAGTAGTCGGGTGCAAAAAGGGCAGTATCGGACCAATAGGCGTGGCACCTGCCATACAAAGTATATATAAAATGCCATATATCTAGAGTACTGTAATAGTGAGAGTCTTGGGACTTTGTGTGAGCCCATAAGTAATTCATTTGATTAGTTAGACAAAAAATGGGCGTGATCGGAGCAGTGGGCGTGTAACCACCCATACAAAGTAAATATATGATATCATATAACTGGTGTGATAAAAAAGGAAGCTTTGACACTTTGCACGATCCTATCAGATCTTAGTATGAGTAGTCGAACAAAAAATTGGCGGGTTCACACCAATGGGAGTGGCACTCCCCATGCAAAGTAACTATTTAATGTCATATATCTGGAGTACTGTAAAAGAGAGAGCTTTGTGGCTTTGCGTGAGCCCATAGGTTCTTTGTGGGATAAGTCGAACAAAAAAATGGGCGTGATCGGAGCAGTGGGAGTAGCACCGCCCATGCAAAGTAGATATCTAATATCATATAACTGGTGTACTATTAAAGGGAAGGACTCGACATTTTGCATGAGTCCATCAGATATTAATGTGAATAGTCCAATAAAAATTGGGCGGGATGGGATTAGTGGGCGTGGCACCTCCTATGTAAAAAATATGAAGCACTACGAAAGCGACAGTGTTTTGACGAGTTCAAAAGTTATCAATGTGATTTGTCGTGGAAAATATATCGCCAAAATCAAAAATCGCCAAACCCAAAAATCGCGAAATATTAAAATCGCCCAAAAAACAAAAAACTTGAAAATCAAATGGGCAAAAATGGGCAAAATCAAAAATCGTTAAAAAGAAAAATTGCCAAATGATATTCTAAGTTCAAGGCCAATAGTTAAGTGTTGCCAGATCTAATATGGATAATCCATCTTCTTCTCATGGGCAGCTACATGTAATTTGCTTCAGGGTAGGAACGCCGAAAAATCTGATAATTTTTGTACCGAATGAAAAAACAAAAAACATTGTATCTATATCAGCATCAGCAAGCATTTAATTAAAAAAATCTATACTAATAATCTATACTAACATAATAAAGAGGTAATATTTGTTTGTTTGTTTGTTTGTGTGAGGTAATCTCCGTAACTACTCATCTGATCTTCCTGAAATTTTCACATATTGCTGCGGATATGGGAGTGCTACGGGCTTTAGTTTTTTAAATATTTTTAGTGGGCGTGGCACCTCCCATACGAAGTTAATTTTTAATATCATATATATAAAGTACTATGATAGAGAGAGCTTTGCAAATTTGTCTCAGGTCATCTATTATTAACGTGAGTAGTCAGACAAAAAAACGAAACTTAATATGATATGTGATATATCTGAGTTACTGTATTAGTGAGAGCCTTGGGACTTTGGTCAGCCCTTTCATAACGATTCGGAAGGGGGGGGAGGGGGAGGGTGTAGCGAAGCACACCTGGTTACATCTAGTATTATATATATCGAGTACTGTGATAGAGAGAGCTTTTCAAGTTTGTCTGATGTCACCTATTATTAATGTGAGTAGTCGGACAAAAAATGGGAAGTATCGGACCAATAGGCGTGGCACCTGCCATACAAATTATATATAAAATGCCATATATCTGGAGTACTGTTACAGTGAGGGTCTTGGGACTTTGTGTGAGCCCATAAGTTATTCATGTGATTAGTTAGACAAAAAATGGGTGTGATCGGAGCATTGGGCGTGGCACCGCCCGTACAAAGTAAATATATGATATCATATAACCGGTGTACTAAAAAAGGGAAGCTTTGACACTTTGCACGACACCATCAGATCTTAGTAAGTGTAGTCGGACAAAAAATTGGAGGGGTTCACATCAACGGGCGTGGCACTCCCCATGCAAAGTAACTATTTAATGTCATATATCTGGAGTACTGTAAACGAGAGGGCTTTGTGAGCCGATATGTTCTTTGTATGATTAGTGGAACAAAAAAATGGGAGTGATCGTAGCAGTGGACGTAGCACAGCCCATGCAAAGTAGATATCTAATATCATATAACTGGTGTTCTATAAAAGGGAAAGACTGGACATTCTGCACGAGTCCATCAGATATCAATATGAGTAGTCCAATAAAAATATGAAGTACTTCGAAAGCAACAGTCTTTCGTTAAGTACATTAGTTATCAATGTGATTTGTTGTGGAAAATATATCGCCAAAATCAAGAATTCGCCAAAACCGAAAATTGCGAAAAATAAAAATCGCCCGAAAAAATTTGTAAGAGGTAACCTCCGTAACTACACATCTGACCTTCTGAAATTTTCACAGAGTCTTACTGCGGATATGGGAGTGCTACAGGCTGTAATTTTTTAAATATTTTTAGCGGACGTGGCACCTCTCATGTAAAGTAAATTTTAAATATCATATATATTAATATGATAGAGAAAGCTTTGCAAATTTGTCTCAGGTCATCTATTATTAACGTGAGTAGTCAGACAAAAAATGGGCGGGATTGGACAAATGCACGTGGCACCCCTACATAAACTTAATATTAAATGTGATATATTTGAATAACTGTATTAGTGAGAGCCTTGGGACTTTGCGTGAGCCCTTTCATAACAATTCGGAAGGGGGGGTGGGGGAGGGGGAGGGTGTAGCGAAGCACACCGGGTTACATCTAGTTGTTTAATAAATGAATATAATAATTAAGTTATAAAACAAACATTTAACATTAAACATTGTGCCTCTATAGAATTATACTCATAGTCAAAGCCGTATGTTATTTTTTAAATTATGTAATTTTTATATTATATCTTTGCAATGAATTTTTGAAAATAAAGAGTTACTACTGCTACTACTACTACTTTAAATTACATATATGTATGACGTATGTTTGTACAACGTACAATGTACATGAACCTCGAGCCAAGTCGGGGCATGGATAAATTAAAAAAAAATGAGTTAAAACCGAGAAAAAGTAATGTCATTTGCAAGAAGTTTTTAAAAAGTTGTAACCCTAATGTTGATTCATGTCAAAAAGTTGTAAAGAATAAGGATAGGTTTTAAAGTTTTCACATTTATGAGTCACTACTTATAAACAAAAAATTCTAAACTTCTCCTTGGGTGTATAGATTAATTACGCTTGGTGCTGCTGAAATGGTGCTATAATATTTAGGTCGTTGGCAGTTTTGCCATCGTGGAATTCAATAGAAAGTTTTTTATTTTGCAATCTAAATATAACAGTTAGCTTGACACACAGGTTTTATACCCTATACCACCATGTGGTTCGGGTATAATGGCTTTTTGCTGCTGTTTGTAACTATCAAAAATATTTGACCTAACCCCATCTTTTATTATACCGATGGACTCAGAATCACTTTCTGAGTCGATTTAGCGATGTCCGTCCGTCCGTCTGTGTGTCCATGTAAACTTTGTAATCAGACTACAGGTCGCAAATACAAACTTATTTTGATGAAATTCGGCATATAAGCTTTTACCGGCCATAGAATAAACGCTATTAATATTGGTGAAATTCGGTCCATGTTCAGACCTAGTCCCCATACAAATCACCCCTATGAAATCGACATAAATTTCCATAAGATCCAAATTATCATATAGATCTCAGTCAAATTCGGTTTGTATGTGTTTATTATATCCATTAATCAGTAGTCCAAAAATAATCCCTTTAGGATAATTTTTAGTCATAGGCCCCATATAAGCTGCTTTTTTTCACTTAAATCTATAAAAAAAATAACAAAAATTTTGCACAGATTTTTCTCAAATTTGGTTTGTATATATTTTTTCAAAATATAAGTGACTTGACCAAATATGGTCATGATCGGTCCATATTTCGGCCTAGTCCCCATATAAATAGAGCATCCGATATGAACTTTTTCTTATCTGCAGCCAAACAAATTAATAGCAATGCCACTCAAATTTGGTTTATGCGTATTTTCTATATTCAATTAGTTGGACCGAAGAGATAGGGTCTCTAAACCGTGGTATAGGGTATCGTATAAGCGGTCTAGACCGACAATAATTTCTTACTTTTTTTGTATGATTCTTGATTTAGCATGATTCCTGGCTTTATATATATTATCTGAGAAACAAATACTTTTGACGTTGTATTTTCATAAGAACTCTTGGAACTAAAGATATTTTTTTTAATGCATTCTCGCACAAAGTTATAACTCCTGTTTAAATGGCTCAATGCAAATGTGAATAAATGTGAAATGCACTTATTTTAACAAAATATATATTATGATAATACCTCAGATAATATATTACAGACAGAAAATAACCAAAAAAAACTAACATAAATTACAGATAAAAAATAACCAAAAAATTTCAATAAAAATTTATACTACAAAGAAAGGTAAAACTCTGTTTTTTCTCTTGTGAAAAGGGATAGGGACACAAATATTGTCATCGATCCTTATTACCGCTACTACTATAGAGTGAAGGACTTGTACTCAATATTTTAAGGAGTTGTGATTCCAAATACAACGATAAAAAATTGTATTATAATCTTACTGTAATATGATACCGTTTTCGGAATCAATTTTATTTGAAATTATATGAGTAGCTAAGATGCAAAATTCGTTCGTTATAAAAATTAAAAAAACGAGATGACAATTGGTTCTGACAGTTCTTTTGGCGCTTTATAAGAAAAAATATACTGATTGTGTCAATGCATGTCCTTTTTCATGTTTTTTTGTCACCAAAAATTGCAGTTAGTAGCAAACCTGGTTTGTTCCATACACCAGTTAATTTCAAAACTATCGCATTGCATGTTTCGTAGCAAAGGTCGCTGGTTCACTGTTTGAAGTGCGAGTTTCCACAACATTATTTTTATTATTTTTATACTAAACTCATACTATACTCATTGTTGCTTTATTTTACTATTATTATTTTAATCAAAATATCTGAGGGCAATATTTCCTTAGCTATTTCTTAAATTTTCAATATTTATACTTTTAAAGAATATTTGCTATATCAATATTAAACCCTACAATCATTTTTTGTAATAAAAACTTACTTGTTCTTTAAGTTTTAAACGTTTAAGTAAAATAATTTTTCTTTGTTCGGTGTTAAGAAATGGATGACAGTAGTGAAACACATATTAGAGCAAAAAAAAAAAAGAAAAGTTAATAAAAACAGTTGTAAAAGGGAAGTTGCTGATGATTTGTAATAATTTTGCAAACTGTATAATTTAAACATATATTTAATTCGATGCCTGTTATAGTTTTTAGGCATAAATCTAAAGGGTTTCCATCAATGCCTACTTGCAATCATTCAAAAAAGGATTTTATGCTCACAGCTAACCCCTCAGAACGTAAGATCCTTCCATCAAGCTTTTTGCAACACGAGTAATAAGCGAATGATCAATGAACTAAGAACCTCTATAACTATTAAATATTTTTTTAAAAACTCGCTTTAAGGGTATGTTACAAGTGTGTTCGAAAGCATGTGTTGTTATATTAAATATATCTAAATTTCGTGTGCAAAATATTGGTAAAAACTATCAGAAGTCCCCAAAAGAACGAAGAGGAGGTAATAAAATATCACAAACATTGAAATTTAAAAAGATAGGAGTTATCAATTTTATAAAATCCTGGCACTTCGTAGATTCTTATTATACTCAGAAGAAATCTTACAGGCAGTATTTGCCAAGCGATCGCACTGTCAAACATTTATGGAAAGAGTATAACCGGTCTGCTCCTCTTACATTTACAAATTTTCAATTGTGACTTTAACATAAGCTTAAAATCTCCAGCTCCAGATGCTTGTTCGCAATGTATTCGTTTTAAAACACAAATAAGAGAAATGCCTTCAGGACCAAGGAAGGTTGAAAGAGGGTTTTTCTGTCCTAAAGCTCACATATGCGTGTCCCGGATCAATTCGCATATTATAGTAGACAACTCTATCTGTTTAATTTAACAATCTGTGAGGGAAATTCTACAAGTGCACAGGATCAGTGTATGCATACACATGGACTGAAAACGAAAAATCTAGAGGACCCAATGAAATCGCTTCCATTTTATACTACCACTTAAACAATAAAAACTGTTCAGATATTCAGGAGAAACAACTGTTCTGTGATGGCCGCCCATTCCACAATAAGCATATAACTGTTTTAGGAATGCTGTGCAAGTTTTTGTCTGAATCACGATGTTGCAAAAAAAATTACAATAACTAATCCTATAGTTGGGCATTCATTCATTTCTCCCGGTGTTCGGGTGGATTAAAAAAATTTAAAAAAAGATTAGATAATAGAGCCAAGC
Source organism: Cordilura impudica (assembly GCA_963682025.1). Lineage (NCBI taxonomy): Eukaryota > Metazoa > Arthropoda > Insecta > Diptera > Scathophagidae > Cordilura > Cordilura impudica. The sequence goes on from CAVMKG010000421.1 coordinate 24,726, forward strand.
GATTTGTTTAACGAATCACAGAAAGTTGCGAGCGAAGTTCCTGTATATGACTGTGCTGAAAGCACCAGGTCAGCTACATTTCTAATTTAAACCTTCAAAGCGAATGGTTATAGCAAAAATAGCGAAAGGAAGGATGACTCAAGAAGGAGAGATTAATTACAGAACCAATTCTTGTAACCCTAAACCATTCTTTAAACGAGGAAAGAAAATCGATGACATTATTCCAGAACTACTTCCCATCAATGTGGCGATTAAACCAGAAAAGAGAAAAGATGTTGGAACCCTTTTACCACACCAGTTAGGGGAAAATTGGACACATAATAATGATTTGCAATTTTATGTTTCAGTTTTGGATAATACCAATGTTGATGATGAAGTGGAAGAAAACAATGAGGAGTACATTGAAGATGTAATTTTTTCATTATCTTATACTTTTTAAAATAAGCTTTTAATTCATTTTCCATGAGATTCCATAATTTTAATAAATTAATATACAATATTTAAAACATAGTGTAGTTGAATAATTAAGTTTACTGGTGGCCTATAGTGTGCTACAATACTATCTCGATCCCATATGGAATGTAGCAAAACTCGTATGTTTCGAAAATTCGTAGCAAAACTCGTTCGTTACAAATTTTAATACATTATTTTTCTATATTTCAGTAAGTTTAGATTTTTCATCTATTCAGAATTAATCAAGAATGGCATAACATTGAAGAATTAACAGCATTCAACTAATTTGGTTAATTTAATTAGCCGCAACAAGTTTTTTGTTTTTTCCCAAAATTGGTTAATGTGTTACGAACGAGTTTTGCATCTCAGCTACTCATAAGTATCTTCTGTTTACGTAACAAAACAATTTTGTTGATTATAAATTAGCACAAAAAATATCATATCATAAATTGAAATTTGAAAAATATTAAAAATATTAAAAAATATTAATATTAAAAATATTAAAAACTACTTGGAAATCTATACAAGAAAGTAATTATAGTCGGTCTAGACCCTATACCATGGCTTAGAGACCCTATCTCTTCGGTCCAACTAATTTGACATAGAAAATAAGCATAAACCAAATTTGTGTGGCATTGTTATTAATTTTTTTGGCTGCCGATATGAAAATGTTCATATCGAGTGTTATTTTTATATGGGGACTAGGTGGAAATATGGACCGATCCTGACCATATTTGGTAAAGTCACTTATATTTTGAAAAAATAAATAAAAACCAAATTTGAGAAAAATTTGTGCAATATTTTTGTTATACCCTATACCACTATGTGGTTTGGGTATAAAGACTTTGTGCTGCTGTTTGTAACTACCAAAAATATTTGACCTAGACCTCTCTTTTATTATACCGATCGACTCAGAATCACTTTCTGAGTCGATTTAGCGATGTCCGTCCGCCCGTCTGTGTGTCCATGTAAAACTTTTAATCAAACAACAGGTCGCAACTATGAATATATTTTGATGAAATTTGGTATATAAGCTTTTATCGGCAATCGGATGAACGCCATTGAAATTGGTGAAATTCGGTCCATGTTCAGACCTAGTCCCCATTCAAATGACCCCTATAAAATCGATTGAAATTGCCAAAAGATCCAAATTATCATATAGATCTCGGTCAAATTGGGTTTGTGTGTGTTTATTACATCTATTTATCGCAGCACAAAGTCACTACAACATGGTGGTAGAGGGTATAAATAGTAAAGATCTGAGATTTACTTGCACACAAATGTATATTCATATTTATACCCTATACCACTATGTGGTTTCGGTGTAATGACTTTGTGCTGCTGTTTGTAACTACAAAAATATTTGACGTAGACCCATCTTTTATTATACCGATCGACTCAGAATCACTTTCTGAGTCGATTTAGCGATGTCCGTCCGTCCGTCCGTCCGTCTGTGTGCCCATGTAAACCTTGTAATCAAACTACAGGTCGCAAATATGAATATATTTTGATCAAATTTGGCGCATAAGCTTTTAACAGTCATAGGATGAAGGCTGTTGAAATTGGTGATATACGGTCGATGTTTATACCTAGTCCCCACTCAAATGACCCCTATAAAATCGACTGAAATTGCCATAAGATCCAAATTATCATATAGATCTTGGTCAAATTGGGTTTGTGTGTGTTTATTACATCAATTTATCATTTGTCCAAAAATAAACACCATATGGCAATACTTTGTCATAGCCCCCGATTAAGCTGCTTCCCGATTTTCACTTAAATCTATCAAAAAACAAAACTATTTCATAGATTTTTCTCAAATTTGGTTTGTATACATTTTTTCAAAATATAAGTGACTTTGCCAAATATGGTCAGGATCGGTCCATTTTTCGACGTAGTTCGCATATAAGTATAGCAACCGATAGGAACTTTCTCATATCTGCAGCCAAAAAAATTCATAACAATGTCACTCAAAATTGGTTTATGCTTATTTTCTATATCCATTTAGTTGGACTGAAGAGATAGGGTCTCTAAACCATGGCATAGGGTGTACGTGTATGGGGTAAATACTTACAAACTATTATTGCTTTGCTATTGCTATTGCTATTATAAATTCTATATTAAATTGTAATTTTTGACTTATTTGAATGATAGTTTACAAATACACTGAGCAACAAAACACAGACAAACATTCAAATGAAAAATGTATCTTACGTTTTATTAAAAAATTACACTTTGATCACAAAAAGTATATATTTACAATATACATACATATATATTTTTTTAATTCTCAATTATTACGTATATTCGGTAAGCAATAAAGTTTGTGAGATAAGAAAACATTCAAATTTGAAGATGATAACATTGTTAGAATGTATAGAAGTGATAAAAAAATATATGTTTTTGCACAACTCTAAAAAATAAGTTTTCATGATGCACATCACTAATGTGAGAACAAGAATAGGCACGATTTTTTTAAATTTTAATTCAATTGTTGAAATTTTTTTTCAAAAACTGATTGTTGTGAATTAATGTCTTAATTTTATTTACTTATGTCGGTGATGAAGGCATCCATGATGATTTACCAATGAAAACAGTCGCACAAATTTACATGAAATCATCTACCAGCAGTAAAATAAATAACGGCTGGTGTAATACACGTTGCTAAACCGGCAAATAGATACATAACTTATTTATTTTAATATTTGGGTGTTAGAGAAAAGAGAGTTTGTTTTATGTCGACACTTTACAAAATGCGTGCATCCGTTATTTGATATATTGTTACACATACTTATAAACTACTTCAGTTGTAGAAAGATATACAATGGTGGTCACGAATATAGCACACATAGCATGTACACCTCGACGCAATTTATTAATCGCGGAGTGTCTTATTTGTTTTGATATGTAACTAAAAGACTACAAAATAAAATTAGCTACCTCATTTATCGCTAGTTATTTTGTGAGTTTATAGAAATTTAAAAAAAAAAATTGATTTTAATTTAGTTGTTTTAAGTTAGTTTTAAGTTGGCTGCGAATTTAGTCAATATTGTGTGAATATCAAAAAAATAAATTTTTGTATGATTTTTTTCATTCCTAATAATTTTTCAAACAAATGGCAAAAGCTTCATAGCGCTCTCTAGAAAAGAGACAGATGAAGATCCAGAGAAATACCAATTCGGTGATCTCTCTTACTTTAAAGGAGAAAATAGGTTTAACTACTCCTAAGCAGGTTAACATTATATTTTCTTTATTTGCCAATAACAGTGTTATGGCAATATATTGATATATTCTTAATATATATATTACATTTGCTACTTACAAGCGAATGAATTGAAAAATGTAATATGGCTATAAGAATTATAGTAATCCTGAATTTATAAATGAATTAAATATTTTTTTAAAATTTTCTCAAACAAATTTATGAATAACTGGTGGGCTAAATTCATGGCCACTACTGTATGTATTTATATCAGTCTTTTTTTGCTTGAAAATTCGAATTGTTTGAAAATGAAATGCGTTAAAGAAAAACGATTTAATACATATTTATTTTATTTTTTTGCTTAATAGGAAGCCAGCAGCAATTTTATCCATAACCATTACATGCAATTGTGAGTATAAAAGATAATTAAAAATAAAAAAAACATTAACACCAATAATTCCAAATTCATTTACGAACATTGCCAGGGGTTGAATAGCAATTAATTAAATACCAGTTTAAACATCATTAATAACAGTAACATAATTTTCAATTTGTCATTATTCTTACCAAGTCAAACAACCGCTCAACATTAATACTAGCTTTTACCAGTTTCTTGTAAGGCTTGGAAATGTTCTGAAGAAGAAGGAAACACCGATTACGCTAATTTTGGAAATGTGATAGAGTTTTAAGGATTAAAAAATGTATACATTTTTTTTATAATTGATATTTTCGATTTGAAAGATAAAAACCAAATTTCAGTGATTATTTAAAATTAAAACAAAATAACCAAGATAGTCCTAGTAAATTAAATGTGGCTTTTCAAATTGGTAAAAAATAACTATCTAAAATTGTTTTTGCTACGTAATTTTATACCCTTGAAAATTGCATATAACATATTTTTTTCCGCAGAATTAAACCGTCAACATTTCATGACGTAATTATATTTTGCGGCTATAGTAAGTAAAAATTTTGAGTTAATATTAGTTATGTCAGAGATAATATTGGTCCAAATTTCATTAATTTCGAATGGGGTAAGATCCTTTTCTTGGTTGGTTATAAATTGAACAAGCGAAATATATTTCAACTTTATTAATAAAATGTTTCTAAATATACCACAAAGTGATGTTTAAAGAAAAACTGTAATAAATTTACTGTTGTCAAATAAGATATCATTTCATATAGCAGATATACATATGGGGGATTTCATGTCAAGTGCACCAACTTTTGAAACCGATGTCTTCCGATCGGGATGAAATTTGCACCAAGGTTAGTCCTATTGGATAGTAGTTTAGACACAATTTTTCAAAAAGATCGGTCCAGATCTCTCTGAGTTAGAGGGGATCAAAATTTGACATTTTGGCCAAACAGGTGTTTTTCTCATCAATGTAACTTATTACTCATTGTTCTTAGAAAATTTTCTCCCAAAGAGTTTAGATAGCTATTTCTTCAATATTTCGGAAAAAAAAATACTTAAAAAAAAAAAAAAATTTGTAGACTTTTTTTTTTGCTAAATTAAAGCATTTTTTGCCTTTTTTTTCCAAAAAGGGAATTTTTTTTTTTTAGGATTTTTCCTTTAAGAGCTTTTTGGTCGCTTAGTGGGATGGGAGTGGGATATCTATCAAAATAAATGTTTTGTAACTCAAGACAACGGTTTTTCAATATTTCACAAATGCACTATTTTGAATTTTTTCCTATTTGTGTCTAAAACCTTACAAATAAAACTTATACTGAGAAACTAGACAAACTAAACTTTCCGAAGGTATATAACATACCTAACTAAAATTTTATACCCTCGATACTGTAATACCCAGAATATGTTAACCTCAGGAAAAAAATCGCTTTTTTTCTATAGAAATGTTGAAAAATTATTATTTTTTATTTATTTTTAATAATAATTAAATTAATGTATAATAATAATAATATTAAAAATAAAAAGATAAATAATTTATTAAAATTTAATCTTAATTGCATTAGATCCATTTATATTATAACTATTTTTATACTTAATTTATTGTAGCTGATGAAGTATTTAAGTCTTGTAAATTTTTAAATACCCAGTCTTTCATCCAGCTTTTTTGTCGCCTTTATTTACTGCGTTTTTTTGTCAATCCTTTCTTGGCGTTACTAGGTTCAGCTGTTGATTTCGCTGCTGGTTTATTTGTTGTCTTTGGAAAGAAATCGCATTGAATAGAGGCAGAAAACTTTTTCAACTTGAGTCTTCCATCGACAAGCGGTATAAAATCATGGTATTGAGCGGTGCCATCGATTGTTACCGCAGCATCGAATCTGCTCTTCAGTGTTTTCAATATTTCCTGATGATCCTATTTGCTTCTAAAAACTATTTTAGTTTCTTTACAATAATTCTTTGTCCAATGGAATAAAGCAGTCGCATTTAAGATGCGATCTTGATGAGAGCACTGGAGGCTATACTTCGCTGCATTTCTTTTAAGGTTTGCTCCAATACCATCACATGCTCCTTTACCATGAGCAGTAGAATGAAAATGCCACTCAGCTGGCATTCCAAAATCTTTTTCATGGGCCATAAGATTTGCCAAGCTACTTTTGTTTTCAAAATGTTGACGAGCTCCGTCCGAAACGTAGTATACCTTCTTTACTGTAAATTTAGATTTTAGAAATTTTAGTATTCTCTTCTGGTACTCATAAACTGTAACGGTATCATGTCTTAAATCATCGGATATGATTGCCATATTTTTGTGTTCCAGTTTTTCATCTTTCATGTAGTAAATAACTACTGTGAATATAGTTGTTTGGTCGTTATTGAAGTGGAATGCTTGTATGACATCCTGAAGAACATATTTATAGTTTTCTGCGAAATCATATGAAATAACGAATTCACCAGACTTCAAATGTATCTTCAAATCCTTGAAGAATGACCACTGCTCTCTGACTAAAAAGTCATGGTTTCTCAAGTTTGGCAATCCTGTACACATTTCTTCCACAAAATCATCCACATTTAAAATGATTGTTTTCAATGTGCATCTGCCAGTCTGAATCCAAGAATCAAATTTGACCTCCTCTGTATATTCTCGATCTAAAGAGTTGATTAAATTTTCTTTGATGAATGTGGTTTTCGGGCAATTGGTACATTCACCTAAGTGGCAAGAAGTTGTTGCATTAGGACACATAGTCAATTTAAGGCAATCGCGGTAATCGTGTAAATCTTCTGCCGAATCATCTGTTAAATACTTTAAGTTGATTTCCTTCAACATCAGTTTAACATTTTCATGGTAAATGCAAACGCATACTGTGTGAGTTCCGCTGCTTTCTGCCAAAACGCAATGTTTTGGCCTCATTTGGGTTAATTTCGTGAAGCCAATTCTAACATCCTCGTGTTCAGATTGAAATGTTGCAAATAACTCTTCCAGGTTACAGATAACCATTCTCTTCTGTTATGTTATGAAGGTATGTTACATACCATCGGAAAGGTTAATTTGTCTAGTTTCTCAGTATAAGTTTTATTTGTAAGGTTTTAGACACAAATAGGAAAAAATTCAAAATAGTGCATTTGTGAAAAATTGAAAAACCGTTGTCTTGAGTTACAAAACATTTATTTTGATAGATATCCTACTCCCATCCCACTAAGCGACCAAAAAGCTCTTAAAGGAAAAATCCTAAGCTTTCTTATGAAAAAAAAAAATGCCCTTTTTGGAAAAAAAAGGCAAAAAATGCTTTAATTTAGCAAAAAAAAAAAGTCCACAAATTTTTTTTTTTTTAAGTATTTTTTTCCGAAATATTGAAGAAATAGCTATCTAAACTGTTTGGGAGAAAATTTTCTAAGAACAATGGGTAATAAGTTACATTGATGAGAAAAAACACCTGTTTGGCCAAAATTTCAAATTTTGATCCCCTCTAACTCAGAGAGATCTGGACCGATCTTGTTGAAAAATTGTGTCTAAGCTACTATCCAATAGGACTAACCTTGGTGCAAATTTCATCCCGATCGGAAGACATCGGTTTCAAAAGTTGGTGCACTTGACATGAAATCCCCCATATGTATAAATACTTCTCACCATAGAAAAAGTATTTTTTCTCAGAGTAATTTGCTATCGTTCCATACAGGATCAAAGTAATGATAACTTCTATAAGGGTAAAAGGCATTTCGATTTATTGCACAAAAAGACTTGATTGTATCAAGGACTATGTAATATATTATAAAAATATATTAATATAATAATATGTTATTTAATATATTATATGGTGCCTGGCCCAACGACCAGCCTATAGCACAACCGGTTGCAAGATCAGATCCCAACGTCTAAGGGTAATTTTGCATCTGTTTACCTTGTATTCATTTCGAGCTGCTTCATTTGGATAATTTTAGGGCTAATAATACTAATTGTTAATCTTTCCCTAGAATTTCTCATGATTACAATGTGCTGCACAATTTCATTGGTTTTAATTGTAGTGGATTGGAAGTAAGGCGCGTTAAAATTGAATTCCTTAATTAATTATTTTTGTTGCTTATAAATATTTCCATGCAAATTCTGCTACTACTTTTTATAAATTGATGCCCACATATTCGAATCTCAATGTTATTATAGTTTTGTACGAGATTACCTTCCTCGATAATCGACATTTATGATGGTTCATAGATTTTTATGATCTATGTATCTATGTAATAACCTGATATTTTTAATTTTACGTGTTAATAATAAATAATATATAATAAATATTATACAAATTCATTGAAACATAAAATCAATATTCTTGTCAAAATGAGATACCTTTATTTAATTGTGAATAAAAGCGAAACGCGTACATCGATTTTCATGATCTATATCTCTCATGAAAGTAATAGGACTTGACACTTTTTTCCGGTTTGGGTTTTTTATGAATTTAAAAAAAATTTTAATTTTTTAGGCAAAAAATATTTTTTTTCTTTATTTATAACTGCAAAACTGTTGCTTGTTTATGTAGTGAAACATTATAATTTTTCTAAATTTGTTTAGCAAAATCGGACAGTGGTTCTCGAGTTATGTCAAACAAAAGAACCCAAAACGTGACAAATATATATACGATAACTACAAAGTGCAAATCTATATATCTCGAAGGCCGGGAGACGTATAACTTTTTTTTGATCTGATATAACTTTCCCCGGCGGTTTCGTTCCATCCCGATCACTGACCCCTACCATTTGTCGCACAGTGTAATCTTTATGTGTTCGGTTTTTCATAACCGTCTGATTATCTCTAACTTTTGTAGCTTCAATCTATAGACAATAACTTCAAATAGTGTTTGCATAATGTTTCTTTCCTAAACGATAAGCTAAAAACATGTTCTATCGATAATTAAAACAAACGGAAACAAAAACCAAATGCAAAAACGCTCTCACTTACATTGATATTGCTTAACTCTAAATTTAATAAATTTGAAAAAAAAAATAGCTTAAAAAATATTTGGAATTTTTGTGATATATGTGGTAAAAAGAAAAATTAATAGTGTCTTTAGGACTTAATTTTAGATGATTGACCGAGAACGAAATTTTTATTAAATTTTTTTTCATTTTAAACATTAATAGCTTATTTCAGCAAATTTGTGAAAATGACAGTATGCAACAATTAAAGTTGCTGGTGCCGGCTAAATTCGAAAATCGCAATAAAAAATGTATGAACAAATTTTTTTTAAATGTTTTCTATTTATTTTTTTTTTTACCTGATTCCCATGTAGTAATCACATCTGATATGAAGGTTATTATACGGGGTCTTGGTGAAAAAGTTGTCCAATCAATTCCATATTTGGTAAGATCATTTATGTGTTCCAAAATCATATACGAATCAAATTTGAATTAAATATGTGATATATGTAATTCATAAGATAGATTTTCCCCAAGAAGATAGAGTAACACCAATCGTACTTTGTGTGATTTCTCTTTTTGAAGTAGTGTGCTTAATTATATAAAAAACTAAAAATATTTTATTTTGTTTAATTTAATTATAATTATAATTTAATTATTTGTTGAAACAAATAAAGCTCAGTGACAGGGTTAAAGAAAAAATGCACGTACATGGTTAAGGAAATCATAACTTTTGATGATCCAAATTTGATTACGATATATATATTAATCGAGATCGTTACCCTAGGAGCCTTAGGTATGGGAATATGCAGCGATTTCCACCAATAGATGTAGTTCGCGAATTTTTCTTAAATAAACTTTTAATAAAGAAAAATTAAAAAGTTAAAATTCAGTATTTTATGTAACTGGAAATAACTTCTGATTGTATCCATAGATATTTTTCTTTAATATCTGACTTTCTTTGCAGAGGTGTGGCCTATTCGCGAAAATTAAGAAAATAAAGGGTCCGCCAAATAACTTTTTTTTTTGAAAATGCTATAAAAAAAACTACTGAATATTATCTCAAATTTATTTTTTTATTTGAAAGTACAATCCTTCCGGTTAATAATGGAAAATAATTTCATTCAAATGGCTGCCTCGGCTGGCGATGCAGTAGCCTACACGATAGGTCAAATTTCTAAGCACATTATCGATTGTGTGCAGCTGTATTTCACCAATGGCTTCACGAATATTGTCCTCTAAAGCTTCAATTGTCTCTGGCTTGTTGGCGTAACACTTATCTTTGAGGGCACCCCACAAATAATAGTCCAACGGTGTCAAATCGCAGCTCCGAGGTGGCCAAACGACATCAGCTCTGCGGCTGATAATGCGATCTTCAAAAACAGGGCGCAAAACATCGAGTGTAGCTTCAGCTGTTTGGCACGTAGCGCCGTCCTGTTGAAACCGAATGTTGCCAATATCCTCCTCTTAAATTTTTGTGAACAAAAATTCGTTCAACATGGCCCGATAACGATCGCCATTGACTGTAACGGCCACTCCTTGCTCATTTTCGAAGAAAAATGGCCCGATTATGCCTCTGGACCAAAATCCGCACCAAACAGCGACTCGTTTTTGGTGTATCGGCTTTTCAATGTATGCGTGCGGGGTTTCTGTGCCCCAAATGCGACAACTTTGCTTGTTTACATACCCGCCAAGATCAAAATGAGCTTCATCTAAAAAGATGATTTTTTTTGGCAAAATCGGCATCTTCTGTAAGTCGATCGCAGGCCCACTTAGCGAAGCGAAACGCATTGGATGGTCAGTTGGCTTCAACTCCTGAACAAATTGGACTTTGTATGGCGTCATACCAAGGTCTTTATCCAAAATTCTTCTCAATGATGCCTCCGAAATGTTCAATTCTTGATGGCGCTTCACGCACACTTTCTGCCACAGCAGCAATATTCTCGGGTGTACGCACTGTTTTTGGCTTTTCACGCTTTGGTTTATAGATGAGGATGCCAGTTTCTTTCACTTTTTTTCACAAGATAACGAACATACGGAGCTGACGGTGCTTCTCTTCTTCCAAAATCCGTACGCAATTTTCGCACACATTCTGCAACATTACCATGATTTTCAAATTAATGTCGCAATATTTCCCAGCGTTTTTCAAGCGTATACACAACCATATTCGTTCAGCGGAAGGATAAAACTAATTATCTGTCAAATCAGACATGTCTTACTAATATATATAATTTCAATATTCTAGCCTATACAAAAGTAATTGCCCTATTTAATAGGCTGATGATGTTACTTTAATTCTGGTAAGAAACAGATTAATAAAATGTGCCCAAGAAGAGTTTTACAAATACTATGATACTTTTAAGCCACTTCAATATGCTTTTATTATGAATATCAATATTATTTTTCAGTATCGTTAAATACATAGGACATCAATAATTACGGAAATATCTTCGATCTTTCTTCTGACCATTCTTTTGTGGTGCTTACTATGGTGAACCCACTATATAACTAAATTATCTTTTAATTTTTATCATCTAGAAGTTCTAGACTAGAACAGATTGGCTTAAATGTAAGAATGAAATACACTAGCAGTCATAAAAAAACTAATCGTTATTTCCACTTTGAGGTAGATACAGATGAATGCGTCAATAACTATAACATCTATAATTGTTTCAGAACTTGATCACTATTTTTAAAGAAGTCGAGTTATTGCTCATTAAACCCAAATCACATATTTCAAATTCCGAATTTCGAAAGGAGAAAGTTATGAAGTGAATATCAATGTAGAAGAGCTCCTGCTGTCAGCATAATCATTACCTAGTACACATAAAAAGCAAGAAGTAACGTTGCCTTTAAGCATTGTTTAAAAACACATATGCACAAAGGCAGCAAAGAGTTTTTATATCTTACGGCGATAGACAAAAGGTTAATGTATCTATGTATGTATGTGTTTTTTTTAAATTATTCATGATGCATAGTGATATGATCTATTTTTAAATTTAAGGAAATCATATTTATTAACCTAAATTGTACATGATTTATTTGGATTTTTTTTTATTAAGTTATTTATTCATAAACCAGTGTTAAGTTATCCGCAAGAAATAATGATCAAATTATACAGAAAGTGTTTAAGTAATTTCTTGTCATCCACTTCAGGGAAATTTTGAAAGTTTGAGAATTCTAGTTAGGAATTTATTAAGAGCATATAAAAAAGTAATACATTTTTAAAGGGGCCGCTACCAACATCGAACGAATATCGAAATTTGCTGACCATATTCTATCACTTTACGCGATTGTATAAACACTACTAACCTGGACTAATCTGGATATACCGCGTTGTATGCCTTCAAAGATCATGATAATTTTTTTTTAATTTTTCAACATTTATTTATTTTCTTTCTAATATCTATACAAAAAAAAAAAAAATTAGAATTATAATTTAATATTTGGGCAGTACACAACGGGTATTGTATCTGTCGTATCGTGTACTACTTTACAATAGTATAAAATCGTTGTTTTTAATTTTCACCGAAAAATCTGATACAACGATACAACTTCATTTGCTACGTTACGATATTGATATCTTATGATACACCATACAGTATTACAAGATATCAAACTCAAGTGAATGCCAGGTTGAATTGGTTTTTTTATTACTTATGGCGTTTTCTTTGCTGGCAAAAATGTTACACGTTTTTCCCGCTTCGCATTTTTTTTTTCTTTTTTGTGTTCTTTTCTAAAAAAAATAACAACCTTGCGAAAGGGTAACGTGTTATTTTCTAAAATTGCCGCACTATAAATATGTGTAAAAGGTGCATTTTTGCACTCTAAAAAATCAGAGGAGAAGAATAACACGATAAAACAGCTGACATTTGTGTTGTTTATAAATGTGTATTTGTGTGAAGAAACAAAAAAATAAGGAAAAGTGTAATTTTTATTGTTTTGTATAAAATAAATTTTTAATATGGAAAATATAAATGTTTTTTTAATTTTTATTTTGCCTTTTTGGTGTCCAAGAATAAAAATGTCAACAAAATCAGCTGTTCATTAAAAAAGTGTTGCATAGTTGTAATTTTGTCTTCTATTCTGACCATTAAAAAAGCAACATCTTTAATGTATGAAGCAAACATTATAAAAATGTAACATTATAAAGTGTAACATTTATTTTCAGAGGAGAAAACGCCATTAGTTTTAATTTGTTTTGTTTTGTTTTTTTTTTATGAATTATTATAAATTACTTTTTCCATATTGCTTTATTTCCCTTTCCTTATGTATTTAAGTTTTAAGTTTTATATATTGAATTGTTTTTATACCCTCCACTCCAGTGTGCAGAGGGTATATATAAGTTTGTCATTCCGTTTGTAATAATTAGAAAAAAAAATTTGGACCCCATAAAATATATATATTTGTGATCCTTATAACAACCGGAGTTGATATAGCGATGTCCGTCTGTCCGTCTGTCCGTCTGTGGAAATCACGATGACGGCATCAATCGGGCAGCTAGGGTGCTCGTTGGCATAAAAAATGATTCACTAACATCCTGAAAAGTTTGCTATTTAAAATCGTCCAAATCCGTCGATTAGGGCCCGAGATTTGAATGAAGAACTAAAAAAAGCCTTGAAAAAATATAATTTTCTATGTTGTTCTTGTCACGATCATGCCCTCAATAGGATAGCTAGGGTGATAATTTTTAGTGAGAATGATTCACCAAATTCATGGGAAGATTTCTACTTCAAAAATCATTAAAATCGGTGGAACAGGTCCAGGTAAATCTATGAAAAATTAAAAAAAAATGAAAAACATGATGTTTCCATATTGTTCCTGTTGTTATTCTAAATGTTGCATTGTTGTCATAGCTGGACTTGTTGTTTTTTTGGTCGTTGTGGTAATAATATAATAAAAACAAACCCTTTGTACATTTTTTTGTGAACTCTGGTAGAAAATTTTAAAAGTTTCCATTGTTTTGGCATCACTAAAAAAATTTGTTAGATCATTTCTGTCATTGCCACGAGCCTGCATGCAAAATTTCAGATCGATTGGCTCACGGGAAAGGGGCTAAAAATCGATCCAAAATTTTGTCGACAAGCAGACACTACCAGTTAATATAAAGGCAGTAAATAAAGGGAGTAAAAGTTCACCAATAATTTAAAAAACAAATTTTTATGTATTAATTTATTTAAAGAAAAAAATAATTAAATGAAATAGTAATAACAACAAAAAAAAAATAATATCTATATATATAAAATTGAATGTGTGTTTGTTTATTTGTTTGTTTGTGTGTACCTTATAGGAGACCAAACCTCTGGACCGATCTTCCTGAAATTTTCACAGCATTTAACTGGGTCTCTGACATGATTAATAGGGTACTTTTTTTTTGACCACGCCCTCTTTTACGCCCACTTTTTTAAAATTATGTAATTGCTCCCATATATTTTTTAACAGATTTACTTCAAATTGTATACACATTATACTCCAGGCGAGGTAGAAATAAACATTTCTTACGCCACGCCCCCTTTCACGCCCCTTTTCACGCCAAATTTTGTTTGAAAGTTTTAAACTTTTTTTTCTCTGTACAAATTTGTTCCTTCCAACGGATTTTTTTATTTGGTAGTATATTGCTCTTAATACTGTTAACGTCGCCATATAACTATGAACCACGCCCATTTCACCGCCCCCTTTTTTTTACTTATACCACTATAAATAATTTTTTTGTAATATGTATTTATCTAAAGTTTTATACACTTTTTATCTACAGGTAAGGTAGCCATACATTTTTTTATTACCAAGTCCCCCCTTTTCGCCCCATTTTACCTTAAATCATAATTAATCTGCTTTCAATCTATCTATATCTATATATATATATAAAATTGAATGTGTGTTTGTTTATTTGTTTGTTTGTGTGTACCTTATAGGAGACCAAACCTCTAGACCGATCTTCCTGAAATTTTTACAGCATTTAACTGGGACTCTGGCATGATTAATAGGGTACTTTTTTTTTGACCACGCCCACTTTTACGCCCACTTTTTTAAAATTATGTAATTGCTCCCATATAGTTTTTAACAGATTTACTTCAAATTGTATACACATTATACTCCAGGCGAGGTAGAAATAAACATTTCTTACGCCACGCCCCCTTTCACGCCCCTTTTCACGCCAAATTTTGTTTGAAAGATTTAAACTTTTTTTTCTCTGTACAAATTTGTTCCTTCCAACGGATTTTTTTATTTGGTAGTATATTGCTCTTAATACTGTTAACGTCGCCATATAACTATGAACCACGCCCATTTCACCGCCCTCTTTTTTTTTACTTATACCACTAACAATGTTTGCTATACAAAATAATTTTTTTATAATATGTATTTATCTAAAGTTTTATACACTTTTTATCTACAGGTAAGGTAGCCATACATTTTTTTATTACCAAGTCCCCCTTTTTCGCCCCATTTTACCTTAAATCATAATTAATCTGCTTTCAATCTATCTATATATATAAAAATGAATGTGTGTCTGTTTGTGCTTTATAGGAGGCCAAACCAAAGAACCGATCTTCCTGAAATTTTAGAGCGTGTTACTGTGAATCTGGAAGGAATAATATGCTATATAAATTTTTGATTGGACAAAGGGGCGGTGCCACGCCCATATAACCCAAAATTTGAAAAAGTCATATCACGGGAATTTTTTTACCTACAGCAGTCATATTTGGTACATATGGTATTAGCATGAATAGAAATACATACAAGAAGAAAAGTGGGCGGGACCACGCCCCTTTTTAGAAAAATAAAAAATCGTAATATCTTCTAAACTACTGGGAGGATCGTCATGAAATTTTCACAAAAGGATATTTTTGCGAAATAATAAGACCTTAGCTATATAAAGTTGTTAGTGAGCAAAGGGGCGTGGCGTATATATAAAAACGTTGATGCATTTGATTGTAACGAATGATCTCCGGAACCATAAGAGCTGTCGAGGTAGGATTTCCAGCATAGGTTCGGTTCGAGCTCTTCTGTGTTTTTTTTTTTAGTTTTAACCCTCTAGCTGGAGTTGGGGTCAAGTTAAAAACAAAAATTTTTACTTTCAGCGCGATTTGACTGCAATTCAGAATGAACGTATGTTTCGTCATAAAAAATTTTTGTATGTATAAATGGACCCGATAGGTGGCGCTGGGTAAAGTTATTTCGAATATTCTTATTTATGGTGTGATTTTAATGAAACTAAGAATGTACATATATGTATGTTAGAAACATTTTTTTATTGGACCCGGTAGATGGCGCTGTCGTTCGAAAAATAATGAGTTGTCAAATTTATATAAATTTTAATAAATAAACTCACAAACGTTTTTATATATAAATATTCTAACGAAAAAGAAGGAAAAAGCCGCTACATTATTGCATGGTGGCCGTACAGCTCATTCAGCACTCAAATCACCGTTAAACGTACAAAAAAATGAGAATGCCGTCTGTAATATCAAAAAACATTCCGGTATGGCAAAAGTTCTGCAAAAATGCAGTATTTTTATTTGGGATGAATGTACCATGGCTCACAAACATTGTGATTTGATTTGATAAAAGATTTCAAAGGCAATGAAAGATTTTTTGGTGAAGCTCTCATTTTATTATCTGGAGATCTTCGTCACACATTTTATATAGGTATATACAGATTCTAACTAAAATAAAAATTCATTGAGGGCAAAACAACGTTTGCCGGGTCCAGCTAGTACAATACAAAAAAAAAGAATATATAAATAAAATAAAATAAAGATAAATGCATTCATAGCATTATAATACATATAAAAGGTCAATGTTTTCTAACCGTAACCGTAACGAGTCAGTTGTTTTTTTTACATGAAAATAATTTAAAACAGTTACCGAACGTAACCGGAACGTTCCAATACTTTTCATGTGAAAAAAAGGCTGACACGTTACGTAACAGTTACATGTCGCTAACTTGTTCTTTACACAGGCTACTGCTTTTGCAGCCAACTTCAAGTCTATTTATATAGTTTCGTAAGCATAACTGATAAAATTGTTTCTATTATTTTTTGCTGTAAGTAATAAATTATAAATATACTGATTTTGCAAACTAAAATGGATACATATATTGGAGGTGCTTTAATACAAAAGAGTTAACGAAACAAAATCAAAAAAAAAAAAACAACTCTACAACATCAACAATGGCAGTCATATGTTCTTCAAATAGAAAAAAAAACTGCAAGTGTGTTTTGTTGGCTACAAAACAAAAATAGTGTTGACAATATAACAAAATATGTAAAAGAAGTTATTGCTATGAAATATTTTATTTTGTTTAAAAAAAAATCGCAAAATGAAAGGCTATAATTCCATTAATAATCAAAAGGCGTTAAACTAATTTATTTATTTTTACGTTGTACTAATGCATTTTAAATAAGTAAAAGTAATTGTATATTTAAATAAAAATGCATTTGTATTATATGTTGCTGTCGTATTCAGAAAAATCAAGTAGCTGACTATACGACTACAAATGCTGCTGCCAGCAGTCGTCTATGTGTTTCATTCATGATGTTGCATTTTTTTGCGAGCAATACTTACATATATTCTAAATAAAGAAATAATAGTTCTTTTCATACTGCGAAATCTATACAAATATATGTACAAATACTATATGTCAAATTTCAAATTTGCAATAATTGATACATTTTTGAAAGAAAATTGTATAATATGAAATGTCTTTAATTTATTTCATAGAAAACAATTTTTTGAGGTGCGTGGATTTTCCATATTTACTGTTTTACTATTTTCGTAATGAGGTTAAATGATTTAAAAAAATTTAAAATATTTGAAAATATTAGGTGAGGATCCTCAAGATGTAATATACGATCGGTCTAAAACTTTTCACTTAGAGCCACAGTTAAATTCGAAACAACAAAAACCATTTTGCATTTCATTTATAAAGAATTCTGCCATATTTTGTTAAAGGGAAAATCCATTTTTGTTATATTAAAAAAAACAGACTTGCATTTAATTTTTCCGTGACTGCCTCAATAATTGCGTAGATGCCACCACAATATTTTTTCTAATTAAATATTAACCAATATCTAACTAGAATTATGATTTATTCTGACTAAAAAGTTCCAATTAAAAGTTATTCATCCCAATTATGAATATTCTCAAGGAATTTCTTTCTCACGGAAAATACATTTCTCGAGAAAAAATTCCTCCAATTATAAATTCCGCGTGAACAAAAAATGATTAACTGGCATCATCGAATTTCGAAGCCACTTGCTTTGCTTATTGACAATTTATTTTCTATTTTTTGTGTGTGTGCAAACGACCCTACAATAAATGTCCCAATAAACATTTTTGTTTGCTATCAACTTGAGGTGCATTTGAGATCAAATACATTTCTCAAATCTCCAACGTTAATTCTCAAATGCCCTCAATAGTTCGAATATAGTCTTCTAAACTTAAAAGGCACATTTTTTATATGGCGATTTTCATAGTTATCAAATTGAGAAATTTGTGATTCTCAACTTGATAGCAAAGAAATATTTCCAATCGGTATCAAATGGAAGGTACGGAATTGCCATATTAAAAAATATTATACTAATTTTAGAAATGAAAACAATGTACTTTTTTTAATGTTTCAATTTAATTTCATTATATATTTAACATTACTATGTACATATTTAACATTAAATGTACATATTATGTACATTTTTTAAAATCTAGAATTAAAAATAAATGAATTAATTAGTTGTACATTTTTTGAAAAATTCGACAAAAAGCAGAAATAATTAAAAATATATCAATGATTTATTTGTACTTTTTTGGCATTTTTTAATTTAATTTATTATTTATGACATATTTAAATAATATCTCAGACTTAACACAAATCGTATTCAAGTTGAAAAAATGTTTGGTCTCAAGTGGAGAAAAGTGTTGGATATCCAATTGAGAGTAAAAATGTTTCTCAAAGATTGGAAAAAATGTTAAATCTCAACTTGATGTCAAGTTGAAAGCAAACAAGGAGAAAAATTGTTCAACCCAAGTTGAGAATTACATTTGACATCAATTTAAGGACTTAACTTTTCTCCAACATTGGAGAAATAATATTTCAATGCATACTGGGGAATGACCGAAACTAACACATAAACAGTTTTTTCCTATTTGAAAAACATATGACTGTCATTGTTGCTGTTGTAGAGTTGTTATACCCTCCACTCCAGTGTGTAGAGGGTATATATAAGTTTGTCATTCCGTTTGTAATAATTAGAAAAAAAATTTTGGATCCCATAAAATTTATATATTTGTGATCCTTATAACAACCGGAGTTGATATAGCGATGTCCGTCTGTCCGTCTGTGGAAATCGCGATGACGGCATCAATCCGGCAGCTAGGGTACTCGTTGACATAAAAATGATTCACTAACATCCTGAGAAGTTTGCTATTTAAAATCGTCCAAATCGGTCGATTAGGGCCCGAGATTTGAATGAAGAACTAAAAAAGTCTTGAAAAAAAAACAATTTTCTAGGTTGTTCTTGTCACGATCACGCCCTCAATGGTGCAGCTACAGTGATCATTTTTAGTGAGAATGATTCACCAAATTCATGGAAAGATTTCTGCTTCAAAAATCATTAAAATCGGTAGAACAGGTCCAGGGAAATCACTGAAAAAGTAAAAAAAAAAGAAAAACATGATATTTCTATATTGTTCTTGTTGTTATTCTAAATGTTGCATTGTTTTCATAGCTGGACTTGTTGTTTTTTGGTCGTTATGGTAATAATATAACAAAAACAAACCCTTTGTACATTTTTTTATCAACTCTGGTAGAAAAATTTAAAAGTTTCCATCACTAAAAAAATATGTTAGATCATTTCTGTCATTGCCACAAGCCTGCCTGCAAAATTTCACGATTGGGTCACGGGAAAGTGGTTAAAATCGATCCAAAATTTTTTCGACAAGCAGACACTACGAGTTAATATAAAGGGAGTAAAAATTCACCAACATCTAAATCAAATAATGCTAAAATACCTAGTTGTTAATAAAAAAAACAATTGGGCAATTCACAATGGGTAATGTATCGTTGTATCTGTTGTATCGTGTATCACTTTACAATAGTGTAAAATTGTTGTTGGTAATTTTCACTGAAAAATCTGATACACGATCCAACTTCATTTGCTATGTTTAGTAAATGTTGTATATTGTATCATAACATATCAGTTCCAAGTGAATGCCAGTTTTTATGAAAAAGAAAAAACAAATACATAGAATATTATCAGCATAAATAATTATAAAATAAAATATGGCTAATAATGCAAATAACGCAAATACATCGATAAGTTTATTTATATAAAAATTAATGTTTATATTTTTAGTATGTATTTTCTCTTTCAGTACCAACCAAAACATTTAACATTTTTTTTTTCATTATAAATTAAAATGCAAGAGGTACGTAACTAAAACTCCAGGGTATATCTCACGACCAAAAAGCAAACACTGACAAGTGTTTTCTCTTATACAAAATAGCAGAAGCGACGAAGCGATCTTTCCTCGTTGGATCGAAAATTACTAAAGAAAGCGTTTTACAATATGAAAATACAACTGAGTGTTCACAACAAATGATTGTATTGTGTATTTCAATACAATATACAACACCTGTTGTGAATTGCCCAAATGTAAATTTAGCAAAAAAATTTATGTATTAATTTATTTAAAGAGAAAAACACAAAAGTAACGTTTGATGTTGTATTTTTTGTGTGTAATATTTAAATATACATACATACACTTATTAAATAATACAAATAATGTACATATATTATATATATGTATGTATGTATATTCATAGTAACTGCATGTTAGAAATAAATCGGTTATTTTATTTACATAAAATTCTGCAGTATTTTGTTGTTGGGAAAATACATTTCTTTTGTATTAACAGAGTGTCACTTCATTTTGCTCAGCGTGACTATGCCACAGTAGATGCCGCCATAATTTTTGTTTGTTCTAATTAGCTTTGCAATAGTTATTTCTATTTTAACATGAATGTTAATATTTTCAACTAGATATCATACAGAACAATGTTAAGAGTATACACGGGTTGGTCTCTTATTTCATACGTTTTTTCATTATTCTTTTACAAATATGAACATAAGTTTGGCATATTACCCACCAATCTCACATCACACTGCAAGTTCGAAAAACTCAATACACTCACATTTTTTTTACTAATACACACACATTTTCCGCAGTGGTCACACTAATGGCACCAAATTTTTCGTGCAAGTAGTGGCAGACACTAACGATGATTAATGTTACCCTGTTATAAATTTAATGCAAATTTACTGGATTCTGTAAAATTGTAATTAAAGTTTTAACTTGTTAAATCTATTATAATGATTTATTTTTTGAAATGCGCATACAAAAACGCAAGTTTGTTAATTATAGAGCATAAATATTATTAACTATTATTAAAATAATACTAATAATAATAAATGTAAACATTTTCCCTCAAACATGTGCCTGTATAATAAACTTGGTAACTCTACTTAAAATAAAATAAGATAGAGAAGTATACAAATTTTTTCAAGTTTACGCTTCGACAACATTTTAAAAATGAGATTGCAGTCAGATGTTTGAGCATAAAATTTAATGGTGATGGATTCCACTAATTCGAACAATTTTTCGTTGATAATACGTACACAACGATTTTACAATTTCAGTGTGATGTGAGATTGGGGGGTTAACTTTTTGTTGTCTTTACAAAATAGAGTTACCGAGTTCGTCAATGAGTTTTTTGCTTACAAAACAGTTCTACATAGTTATATAGAATTATTATTCTGCTTTACCTATAAAATATCAGATTGCGATTACATCTAATTTTTAAAAATTGTTTATAATTAATAAAGCATTATTATTCACATAAATACAAAATTTCACTTTTTAAATTTTCCATTCAAATTTAAGAAAATATCAATTATAATAAAAACTGAAAATAAAATTTCCAATTATAAATTAGAAAATATTAATTGAGTTTCAGAAAATCATATCAAAACGTCGGAAATAATAATTTTAAATTTAGAAATATCTTTACATTTAAAAATGTTTACATTTAAAAAAAATATTGCCATTCAGGAGATATTAATAACTTTTCAGTACCGCGATTCAGTAACTTCTTTGAACGATAGTCGAATTGTAAAAAAAAAGAAAATTGCAAAATTATCAGTAAAATTTTGAAACGATATTCGCTATTGTTAAAGTCAGCTGTTGTTGTTATCTAAACGACAACCATTTTTGTGTTGTTTATGCAATCCATAAAAACTTAAATTTTTAGGTTGAAATGTCGTCATACATAAATAAAAATCATGAAATAGTGAAAATATTTTGCTTTAATTAAAAAACTTTTTTATATAAATAAAAAAATTAAATAGCATATTCAATTCATTATTTCATTTTCAAATAAATAAACAGAAATATTAGTAAAAAAAATAAAGATATTAAACATAAACATAAAATCATCCTGTCAAACACGAAGTAATTTGTTTTTTTCTATTCTTTGTGTTTTTCGCTTATTTTGACAGAGATGCCACTCCTTTACAATTTAAATAAATAGAAAAACAGATTTGTCGATATTAATTTAAATTCAATGAATTTAAGAAAACCTCAAATGATACTTAAGAATTGCTAACATAAAAATTGTTACATAAGTAAACGTAATTTTATGAGAATGTTATTTTTTATATATAAATTTTCACAATTTTTTTTGGATGAAAATTTGAAGTTTTTCAGAAAATAAAGATAACATTAAATTATTTTATTTAAAATGTTTGGGACTTTTCGTTTTTTGCGTTTTTCATCCCTAATTTGATTATTTATTATTATAAATTTATTCTCTATGTTTTCAAAATATGGCAATATTTTAAAAAAAAAGTTGAGAGAGCTTTTTTTTTGGTTATTATTTTGTTACTCCATCCGACCTATATGGCCACAATGAAGAAATATTTGGCCAGTTAAAAGAAACTATACAGCCATCTCCAATTAGCACGATTTAATGCATATAGCCACTCTACACAACCATTACCTTTGCAATGGAGGTTAGGGCGAGCTATTTAATTAGCAAAAACTAAATTAAACGAGAAGTTATGTCATATAACCGGAAACGCATGCATATAGGTATATAACCAAAATGCATGCCGATCAGCAACCACGATGACCAAAAAGCAAACACCGAAATAAATCCGAAATCATAGAAAAGAAGAAAACCAACCCAAAGAATTTGCTGAAATAATTTTTGGTATTAAGTTTAACAAATTGTTTACATTTTCATTTACATTTATTATCAAGACTCAAACCGAGGTGGAGGGTATCAAAGATTCGGCACAGCCGAATTTAACACTCTTACTTGTTTGTTATATAGTTTTTATTTGTTTTTTTAATTTTGTTTTTTATTTAATGAATTATTTTTATACAATAAAAAATTGTATAATTTTCTATAAAACGAAGCAATTCCTTTCTGTTATTTATTTCTGGCAAGTTTAGGGTTTGTTGGAACATCTCACCATTACCATCGTCTTCTGAATTATAACTTATAAGAATGTTATGAATAATACAGTAAACCAATCTTTGCAGTCCTTTTTATTTCTGTCATATAACATTCTAAATTTAAGTTCCTTTAAGCTACCAAATTTTTCTTTTAGATGACCAAAACCGTTTTCAATTCTAACGAGATATTTTGAAAAATATTTTTTAAATTGTACCCTTGTTTCTTTCGTGTGCTCTAAGCTATTTGTTCTGAATGGTGTAATTAAAAATGGCTTTAATGGGTAAGCACTATTTACGGCAAAAAATGAAAACCAAAGAATTATGTTCCACTCACTTTAATCAACCACTAACATTTCAAAGTTGTGTTTTTCACATAAAGCGATTATTAATTTGTCTTTTTCACTTTCATTTCTTTTTATTTTTATTTTTGTTCTTCTTTCCATAAACTAAATTCTTCTTCTTTATTATTTGGCATTTAACAATATGAAAATACTACTGACAATTGACAATAAATGATTGTATTGTGTATATTAATACAAAAACATACAAAATACAACCCGGTTATGAATTGCCCAAGTATTTTAGTTATTTTATTCGAATTACAATGAACAAAAATTCTCGTGTTTTCGAAGAGTCACAAATTTTCAGAATTAGAAGTTTGTTTATTTATTTATTTATTTCATTATTAGCTTATTATTCAATTTACAAGATAATATATAATTAAGAGCAATAGCTACAATGGCCTTCAGCTCTGAATGTGTTACAACTTATCTACTAGCTATAAAGTCTTTGATTCTTTCAGAAAATGTAAAGTTTTAGTAATATTTTCAGGCAAGGGATTTGATAAGGATTCTATCGGATTTTTATTATTAAAACATATATTTCTTTTAATGTTCAATTTTGGACAGTGTTAGAGTATTTGCAAGGATTTGGAATAGGGGATGGGAGATGTTGGAAGGTTTTAAAGATGTCCGTGAGTTAGTTTGGTGTGACCGAGTCTTAGTCTTTCATACTTTATTCTGTCTAGTCTATTGCATCCTGAAATATTATTTTTCAGAGAACAGCGAATATCTTTAATTTCATGATTTACCTTTTTGTACCAGGTTGATGTTTTGATAAATAGTATTTGTTTGTATTTTCGTTTAAAATTTATTTTCCATTCTAAAGTTATTCCAGACTTTGGTGACGAAATTAATGATTTGGTGATGTAATTAATGGTGGGATACTGGCAATGATATTACCAATAATGTCTCACTGGCCAGGTACCCAAATTAATATTATGTTGGGTTGTTTTTCAACAAATAGATTTCTGATTTCCATCACATAGTGCTTACCGTTATTTATAATTTTATATTTCGTAAATAGCTATAAGTTCTGCAGGGTATATGGTATATACCCGGAGAGGATATAAGATTTAATAACACTATTTGCTGTACTTACACTAAAGGATAGAAGCAATGATTTGATGACAGATGTTATTGTATGTATGTTAAAATTCATATCTGGACATTTATTCACTGGAGAAATTGCACATGAAACAGAGGACCACTCATCTATGTCGCTAAAGAGTTGACTCAGATTGATTGTGGGGTTGTTTTCTTTATTTGATTTTATCATAAGATTGAAATCACCGGCATAGGCAACAGTATCTTTTTCCTCAGGCAAAGAAATAGTATAACATAATCTGTTGTATGCAATTAGGAAATGAACACCCGGGGTGATCCTGAGGAATGCCGTTAGATAGTGGACCAGCGAACAATAATTTTCCTATTTGTCATAAAACATTTGATGTAATTAATTATTAAAGTACCCAAAATCCACGAAGATATGCTACTGCATATCTGGTATGTGTCGACATAAAAGGGGGTCAATTGTCGATACAGCTTTTCTGAATCTAAATTGGCGGTTGTCTAGAGTTTGTTTGCCAAAACCACCATATCCGATTAGCAATTATTCTATACAGCACTTTAGCTAGACAGGAGTTGAGGGAAATTGATCTGCATGATTTTAATAGTGTTTTGTCGGATTCAGACTTAAATATTGGAATACTAATGCTGTTTTCATACTGTTGAGGAATATAAAATGTATATAATCTATTATAGAAATACAGTAGTCTTTGTTTTAAAGTAAAAGGCAGTTTTTTTTTGATATTGGGTATGAAACTTACGCCATTCCAGGTGTTTTAGTTTCCCTAAAACTGAAGAGAGCTCAAGTGTATTAAGAGGAGTTTAAATTTTCATTGCCTTTTGTGACGGAGTGGTCATTAAGGGTTCACAACAGACTCTGTCTTTATGTCTTTAAAATTTTGGGTAAATAACAGGTCAGAAGAATTGTCAGATCAAGATACAGCGAATTCTCTGGCCATCTCAGATTTGTTGGTTAGCTGAACATTTGGGTTATCCAACTTACATATCGTCGCTGCTCCGACGTGACACAGTGGTTCAAAACCAAAAAAAAAAGTGGTATTAAGTCTGGAACTTCTAAACTATTGGTTGGACTGGAATAGTATATTCTAGTATATTTAGTCAAGGATATAGGCTTTCAAAATAATTATTTTTGAGATACCCTGTTGTAACACAGGGTGAGCTACAGGGTGCCAAAGTCGAACACCTCGAGTTGTAAAATGCTTTCAAAGCTTGTAACTTTTATAAATATGAAGTGATTTTTACGTTTTTTAAATTTTTCCAATAACAATTAAATTATTAACAAAAAACATTTTTATAATACCTAGTTATCGCTTATGGTTTAAAAAATATTTGATTTTAAAAATCAACATTTGAACTTTTCACCAAATTCTTTCTTGTGGCGATAGCCAGTACTTTTTAAAAAAATATGTTGGAGTATTTTTTGAATTATTTCAAACAGTTTAGTGAGCACAAAATCTTAAAGTTGACTTTTTGAATCAGGTTCTAAAAATTGCAAATTTTTGCCCAAAAATACCCTTCATTCTTCACTTTTTTCTCACAACCTTTGTAAAACATGTATATATTTTTCTACATATTTTAAAATAATATGCTTCAAGAATGGTTGTAAGTGAAATTTTTAATATTTTTGGACATGCACCCTACGTCCTGCATTGGACGAAATTGGGCAATTTAAAAAAAAACTAAGTTTTAAAAGTTAATACAAAAATATCCGCTCGACTTCTTCAAATATTTTACCGCAGTATTAAAGCTCCAAATATTTTTATTTATTTGCCGCAATAAAATTCACCGCCGTTGTATAAACGTGGTCAGGAGGGCTTAAATGGTGAAAAAAGTCAAATTTTCATACGAATTTTTTTTGTTAACATAAAAAACATATTTAGATTAGCTATTTTTATATTTTATTGATTCAGAACGGCATTTAAATTATCTAAAACACCTCAAAAAATCATTTTGATAACGTTAATAGTTTTTGAGATATTTATATTCAAATTTCAGAAAACATATAGAAAACCTATGGTTTTTCGTTTTTTTTGGTTTTTTTGGTAAAGTGTTCCCAAAATTTTTGAATTTTACTTATTATTATACATATTGTTAAAGAAGACATATTTATCTATTCAACGATATATAACATGTCTATCAAATATATTGCAACATGGTGAAATAATGACCCCAAACCACACTCCACAGGCAAAAATTTAGCTATTTCTCTATTTGTTTATATAAATGGTCATTTACATAGTGAATGACATATTTTTTTATTGTTTTTTGGTAAAGGGTTGCATACGTTTTTATTACTTCAAATAATTTTATATATCTTTTCAAAGAAGGTATAATTATAAGTTAATGGTGTATGAAATATTTACCTAATGAGTTTCAACTGATCATAAGATTGCCCGAAACTCTGATGCTGATTTTATTCAAAAAAAAAAAAAAAAACAGGTAAAAAGCCAATGCCTAAGATATTTTCATTATTAAATAGCAAATATAACTAATTTTTTTAATGAGTATTTTTTTTATTTGTTTTATAATAGGCTTAAAATTACATAACAATTATCTGCTTTTTTACTAGTTATTTTCTACAAAACAATCAGAAATATCAAAAGATAAAAGATGTTTTATATCCATAGCTTCGGAATCATCATTTTCTATTTCAAGACTTATTTTTGGTAACCATTTTTTCTTATGGAGTATATTACTGGATCTGATGATATCAATAAATATTCCATTAAATCGGAATTTTGGGCTTCTTTGCTACATTTTCTTGTATTAAAAAGTCTAAAGTGTTTGACATGTCTGTTTCTAGCTTCCTGTGCTTCTTCAGTCAGTTCTCCCAAGGGCAGGATGCTATTTTGTATTATTTCTTTCCCATGAGCTAATACTTTGTGTACAGTTGGTGTCATTGGCCTCCAAGGATATAAGTTCATTATTAATTCCTTAGTTCCACTAGCATATATTTTCAATTTCTCCGCATTAATTTGTTGTTGTTTGCCGTGTCAATGCCAGTAATCAAAGAAGTAGTTTTGGGATCTTCAAAGAAACGTCTTGCTGTATTACCATCATTTGAACTTCCATAGCCACAAAGAGGCTTATCGATAATTAGACCAAGTTGCATTTTAAATTCATCCTGAATTCTTTTCTTCTCAGTTTTTCGTATGGCGTGTAGATCAGTATTATTTTTAACTGGTATATTTTCTTGTCCTGGAATTTGCCGGTATTTTAGATCATATGCGAGATGCAAGCAATATTCCATAAATGATATTCCAAATTTTAAAGCATTTTCATTAATAGGAATTTCATCACAACTGTTATGAAATTCTGAACTTTTCTTTCCACATATATTACATTTCCAAGTAGATGTTACATCTGTAAGGGCATTGGCTACTTTCCCATCAATCATTGTAAAAAGTGGTTGAATTAACACCTTAATGACACTTCCAGATATTTCCACAAAAACTGGAGACAATCTCGAAATTTCCTGATTTATTGAACTCACTAAGCTTTGTGTTGTAATTTTGTCTTCCTTTGTGTACTCAAATCGAATTGGCCGAAACTTAGATCCGGGTGTTAAATTACTCCAAATGTCCTGATATTCTCTCTCACTAGAAGAAGAACTTGTCTCATTATATAGCCTCATTTTTAATGGTACTAATGATGTCATAAAAATTGTTGACAAATCTATTTCTGAATTGCTTCCACTTGGTTGTCTATACTCAGACAATCCAGATGTTCCATCGCATCCCCATTTACATATTAACGTAACTTCTGAATTGTTGCATATTTCTATTTCTTCTTTGCTAAATGTGGATATTATTCTAGATGCAGTGTTTTCAAGCAGTTCCGCTAATCCAACATTTGCACTTTCAGTATTGGATTTCACATTAGATGGTAGAATTTTATTTTTTGTTTCCTTTATGGCTCTGCTGGTAGGAAAAATATCAAATCCTTTTTCTTTGAGAGCTTTTCTCAAAATACCATATTTATTTCTTGCCAATCCCAAATTTAAAATAAGAGCTAACGCATCCTCTTCTGTAAATGATGTTGACGATTTTGGCGTTGAAATACTTTGCACCATACGCTTCAACCGCTTAGGAGATGCAGTTGGTAACACATCTAAAATTTTAGCAGCTTCCTTTGGTTGCGTGTGTGTCAAGGCTGATTTAAAAGAATCCTTAATTTCATTAGGCGAATGGTTACTAATGATTTCTTCTTGTTTTTTCTTTTTTGTCCTTGATTGAACATCTTCGTAGTCCTTTTAGGTCGACCAAATGCCTTTTTCTCAATTTGTACTGTGAGGCCCGTTTTCAACCATTCTTCATTTTTAGTCATTAACTTTGATTTTGATAAACCCGATTGGGTAAATCTTCTTTCGTAAGCTTTGTAAAAATTTTCAACATCTTCAGATCTCACATTTAAACCGTAAGTGTTGTTAACTGTATAAAATAATTTGGAGACTTTTTCCGAACGTGATGAATGAATAGTAGAATCCGAAGGATTTTCCCAAATAACTTTGCAAAGTGAATAATACTTTAATGTAACCTCCATGATAGATTATACGTAAGTGATCTTAATAAGCAAGAAACTCATGGTTATATACTGAAAATACTTTTTGAAAGGTAATATATCGGGTAGGTACTTCAACCAATACTTACATTTTGTTTAAGTGAATCTAAGGATTTGGCTTTTACCTGTTTTTTTTTTTGCATAAAAAGGTATTGTGAATTACAGATATTTTGCAATAGGTATCAGAGTTTCGGGCAATTTTATGATCAGTTGAAACTCATTAGGTAAATATTTCATACACCATTAACTTATAATTATACCTTCTTTGAAAAGGTATATAAAATTATTTAAAGTAATAAAAACGTATGCAACCCTTTACCAAAAAACAATAAAAAAATATGTCATTCACTATGTAAATGACCATTTATATGAACAAATAGAGAAATAGCTAAATTTTTGCCTTTGGAGTGTGGTTTGGGGTCATTATTTCACCATGTTGCAATGCATTTGATACACGTGTTATATATCGTTGAATAGATAAATATGTCTTGTTTAACAAAATATATAATAATAAGTAAAATTCGAAAATTTTGGGAACACTTTACCAAAAAAACCAAAAAAAACGAAAAACCATAGTTTTTCTATATTTTTTTCTGAAATTTGAATATAAATATCTCAAAAACTATTAACGTTATGAAAATGATTTTTTGAAGTGTTTTAGACAATTTAAATGCCGTTCTGAATCAATAAACAAAATATAAAAATAACTAATCTAAATATGTTTTTTATGTTAACAAAAAAATTCGTATGAAAATTTGACTTTTTTCACCATTTAAGCCCTCCTGACCACGTTTATGTAACGGCGGTGAATTTTATTGCTTCAAATAAATAAAAATATCTGGAGCATTAATACTGCGGTAAAATGTTTGAAGAGATCGAGCGGATATTTTTGTATTAACTTTTAAAACTTAGTTTTTTTTTTTAAAATTGCCCAATATCGTCCAATGCTGGACGTGGGGTGCATGCCCAAAAATATTAAAAATGTCGCTTACAACCATTCTTGAGGCATATTCTTTTAAAATATGTAGAAAAATATATACATGTTTTACAAAGGTTGTGAGAAAAAAGTGAAAGAATGAAGGGTATTTTTGGGCAAAAATTTTCAATTTTTAGAACCTGATTCAAAAAGTCAATTTTAAGATTTTGTGCTCACTAAACGGTTTGAAATAGTTCAAAAAATACTTCAATGTATTTTTTTAAAAAGTACTGGCTATCGCCGCATATTTTTAGATTTTTTTTTATCTATTTTAATAAAAATGCTATTTGCGAAAAACCAAGAATGAATTTGGTGAAAAGTTCAAATGTTGATTTTTAAAATCAAATATTTTTTAAACCGTAAGCGATAACTAGGTAGTATAAGCACGTATTTTGTTAATAATTTAATGGTTATTGGAAAAATTTAAAAAACGTAAAAATCACTTCATATTTATAAAAGTTACAAGCTTTGAAAGCATTTTCCACCTCGAGGTGGTCGACCCTGTGTTACAACGGGGTATCTCAAAAATAAATATTTTGAAAGCCTATGTCCTTGAATAAAATCGCCTAGAATATACTATTCCAATCCAACCAATAGTTTAGAAGTTCCAGACTTATTACCACTTTTTTTGGTTTTGAACCACTGTGCGTGATGGGTTATGTGTTTCCTTACAAGTTTTGAGGAGAGCAAAAAAACTGTTTTATTTCTTAATTACGCGAAATTTTTTGAAGCCACTCGTTTTACAGAAACCTTATCTCAATTACTTTATGTGCCATAAAAAGGATTCAGATTATCTTGCCATTAGGGAGTTGCAAAGGAATTACACAAAAAACTACACATAACCCATTTTGTTTATAGCATTTCTAATAAAAATATTTTTTAATTTGGAATATTTTTTACACATAGCCATTTTGGTTCATAGAATTTAGCTTCATAATTTTAATAAAATTCCAGGATTTAATTATAAAAATAAGTAAATGGGCACTAAGTACTCATTATGACTAACTATATTAATCGTTCTATATCTGATAAAGACATTACATGGATCATATGCACTCATATTATTATCTTTTTGCAGACATTATATAATTAACGTTTATGAAAAATTCGCTAAAAGTCGTATGATTTAAACCAGTGGCTAGACTTTTAAAATGTCGTACTTAAAGTCACCATATGGATATAAAATATAAAAATAAATTTTATTCAATATTTGATTTATAACAAACATAATAATAAAATATTACTATTACTAATAATAATAAAAATAACAAATTCATAACAAACAGATTAGTAATGAATATAATTTAATATAAATTAATAACAAACAGATTAGTAATGAATATAATTAACTAAAAATTAGTAATGCAGATTGTTGCGGCACGATATAAAAATGAGCCGGCTTTAAATAAAATACAAAATTTTTAACAGCACTCCTTGTGCATAAATATTTTAATTTATTAATTTTAAAAGCGAGAGCGCTTTAAAACAATTTTGTAACCATACATACGTGCCTTTTACCGACTGACTTCTTAATTTTCTAATTGTTTTCTAGTTAGCTACATAGTCTACGTGATACATAAACAGAGACCGTTATGTTTAAGAAACAAGTTATTTTAGTACATATTTCAAAAGGAGAAATTGATGATTATATGTATATATAAACAAAACAGTTACAATTGTGAATATGTATTATTGCTTGTTTGAGAATTTGCAATTTAAGAATTTTAATGGGTGGTATCCCAATATTGTTATGTGAGTTGTAAAATAATAATATATAAATGATT
The DNA here is from genome assembly GCA_963682025.1 of Cordilura impudica. Classification (NCBI taxonomy): domain Eukaryota; kingdom Metazoa; phylum Arthropoda; class Insecta; order Diptera; family Scathophagidae; genus Cordilura; species Cordilura impudica. The sequence continues at coordinate 56,956 of CAVMKG010000421.1, forward strand.
ACTGAAGTAAGTTTCTTCCAAATTAATAATAAATGTTTAGATAGTTTTAAAATTAATACAATTCATCTCGTGCGGAGATGCCAGTCTCCGATCGGGCGCGTCCCCAGGTGGCGGATAGGGGGGTTAGGATGCACCCTAATGGCTCTGATATAACTGCTCACCGGCTGTTGTAGAAGATTACTATTAGAGAGCATCTTAATTTAAAGATCATCGTAGTCAGGTAAAAGCTCCCTCTGTAACTAAAGATGTTTTTACAAGAGGACGTTGATTTTCGGGGGTCATGCACTCCCCGCGGACCAAAAACTGGATAGGGGTGGTTCCCGAAAAGAAACCAAAAAAAAATGGTTGAATGTCTTCTAAAGATAAAAAAAGTTACGGTGCAGGGCCTAAATAACCCAGTACCGGCGGCTAAGTGTGGTGAGCAAGCGGGCCCACAGTCGTCGAGATCAGTTGACTGCAAGTCCACTATGGAGGTGGGTAGCTTGGCCTCCATAGATGGGTATGTTACAGGAAAAACCCAAAATAAAGAGACTGAGGAGTCGGATCCGAGAGGGAGCCTTGTGCGACCTCAACCTCACATGACAGGTTCGGATTCCGACGAATCGAATTCCTCAAGCGAAGGTAACGACACAGTCATTGCCACACAGCCTAAACAGGCAAATTCCGATGTGATCAAGATGGAAGTAAGCGCCAGCATAGCTAAACTCTCTACCAATAAGAAAAAGTTATCTGGGGCCCAACGACGAAAAATCGCCAAAATGAACCGGAAAACACAAAAAGCCAAAGAAACGCAAGATGTTCTAAAGGAAAATGGACCTTCTACACCCACATCCTCGGATACGTTCTCCTGAGGAACAGAACTTTGCAGAGGCAAAAAAGAAGAAGAGGAATTCCATGCCAACCAGTACACAGTTGATCAATAACCCCAACCTGAAGAATAGAGGTACCATTGCGGGAACTCAATCCAAAGGAGAGGTTATTGGGCCAACGTCAACTGGGAAAGATGGTGCAAAAGGTAATCCTTCATTGCAAGTTCAAAACTCCTTCAAAGGTGTTAGACAAGCAACGAAGAGAAAACAGATTGCACCATCAGGCAAGGAACAATCGACTTCATATGCTAGTATGGCGAAAAAACCAGCAATGGACGAACTTTGTTACGCCATTGTGGATTTAAGTAGTCCCACCGGCAAAATCCCAACTGCCCAGAGAACAGCACTCGAAGAGGCATTTAATAAAAGGATCATGGAGTATGTTCTAGACGCTGAACAGGATGCCCAAGAGATCCAAATAAATAGCTGCATGTTCTCCATGGACGTACTTATGATACAACTTGCGTCCAACGCATGTGTACAAACCCTGGAGAAAATGGTGGAATGTATACCAGCTCCTTGGGACGGTGCCAAACTGTCCCTCGTCAAAAAGGCAGACATTCCATCCCTAACCAAAGCGTCCTTCTTCATCAAAGGTTGGGGCAGCAAACTTGCTACTGAAGACGTGTTTAACCCCATAACACTACAAAATATAAGACTATAACCTATATGACATTAGCCTTTAGTCTCTAAGTCTTAAGACCAAATACCAAGGACTGACCTCACATAAATTTATTAACACAACAAATCCCTATCAGGCCCTAACCGCGGATTTGTCTATTGTATTTTGGCGCTGGCAGGCGCTGTCAATCGACGCCCAAACGGCGTCAATGTTGCTATAAAAGGAAAGAAAAAAGGATAGGCAAAGACAAGTAGGCTCTCTCACTTTTAAGTCAGATCAGCGCACTTACTTATCTTCATCTGCCAATGTTCTGACTTTTCCCCCTTTAAAAATATCTACAACAAAAATAAAAGCAAAAATTGCATTGATAATGTAAGCAAAAAAAATTAATAATAAAAAGAAAACAAACATTACCCATAACTCAATGCAGTTCATGGCCATGGCATACTTAAATAGCTAACTTAGCCAATAACAAAAATAAAACAAATAATAACAATGCAAGTACCGTGGGAAAAACAAAAAGACATACGTTTACATTTAATATACGCGGAAATTGACAAAAGAGAATTAAATCAAGGTTATTGCTAAAAATTGCAATAACGGAACATTGCGATACAAAAAAAAAACTCTAAAAAAAAGAATACAAACATAAGCAAGCCAACGCATGGTAAAAAAAAATAAACAGCACAACACCTGTCAATGCCGAACAATGTCGTATTGCTCCACATTGAAAGTGACAAAAAATTCAAACATAAGCAAATGAGCCAATGTACGTTACCATGCCAAATTGGGTTGTATGTATGTTTCTTGAATAAACATTTAATAATTACGCTCGAGAAAAATCGATCGTTATTAATTAAATGAATTTATATTTCAGTTATGTTTACTTGCAGTGTTATTATTGTTTCTGTTATGTTATATTTTAATTGTTATTATTATTATTATTATTATTATTATTATTATTATTATTATTATTATTATTATTATTATGATTATTATTATTATTATTATAATTATTATTATTATCAATAATCTAATCTTATACTAATCTTATACATGTGAAACTCTGTTTCACAACATTCCTCCCCCTTTCCACGAAAACGATTCCCACATCGTTTACCAGCGACACTGCACTGGCACGCTGCTTCTGCTGCCGCTATTGTTGATTCTGCTGCTGCTGATGATGATGATAATGTTGATGCTGAAGATGATGTTGATGTTGATGATAATGTCGGTGTTAAGGCTGCTGATAGCGACCAAACCGATAAGGACGAATCCGGAACCAATGCTGATGATACTACTAATGACGATGAAGATACTACTAATGACGATAATTTCGACAGTCGCTGTCTGGGTTACTGATCGGGCACCACAATGCGTCTTTTTACTCTAGCATGTGCATGACCGTTAACTTTCACCTCGATGCATATAACCATTCCTGTGATTCGATTCCAATACTACACCATGACAATCGTTGGCCTGTTGCTTCATAAAACGGATTCTTGGCCACCTTCTTCGTAAAAAAATTACTTTGGCTGGCCGCATCGTAAAACAAATTTTGGCCTGTCACTTGGATGACGGCATTGGGGGTAGTACTTTCAGCAATGGATTGTTAAATTCCCGTTAGTCAATTGGTGCTTATTGTGGTATTCAACATAAGATCTGAGTACTCCCCTGATCAACTTGTCGCAAATGGTGATCCAAGGCGAAAACCGAAAATTTTCAAGTGATTCGCAATGATGCAAATGGTTACGTCATCGCCACAGGAATCGGCTTGCTGCTCTGCCAAACGGATATAGTTCAGTTTAACTTTCCTCTTGACGACATCCCTGACAAACTAAATAGGAATGTTGTTCCGCTGGAACCAAACCAATAGCCAATCCATCGCATATAGAATTCTCGATGGATTCGTTCGCAATTCGCCCTTGCATCTGGGGTTGGATCATCAGCTCCGTACAGGATTCACCCTATGTCCGTCATGTGGCCACCCATCAGACCTGTCAGCCTACTGCTTCTAGCTGCTTTCTTGATGATTGTTGATCAGCATCGCTCTCAGTGGACTTGGGTCGGAATAAAAAATGGAGTATTTTATCTATTGAACGACTAACTAACTATACGTATATTTTCTTCTCACATTTCAGTACAATATTTCCTTTATCCAATAACTTTGTTTTCTAATAATTTTCAAAATTTAATTTGGGAATATTCCCCGTCGTTCACCTAGCTTAAATACTTAGTTTTAAATATAATTGTTTTTTTTTTTTTTTTTTTTTTAAATATTTATGCTATTGTCTATATATATTCATTTGTTTTTTTTTTTTTTTTCAATATGTATGTATGGGGAGACCTCCCATTTTTTTTTTTTTTTTATTCTTATTACTCTTTTCTTTTTTACGGAGGGGGCCTCCCATCTTTCCTTATTGTTTTTTTTTCATACTTATATATTATTTATATATTATTTTTTTTTTCTCAACCATTTTTTTTTTTTACATATGTGGGGGGTCTTCTCTTTTATTTTTTTTTTCTAGGTGAGGAGTACTCCCATCTTTTCTCATTATAATTATTTTATACTTTTTTTCTTCTTTTTTTTTCAATCATTTTTAGTTTTAAAACGTGAGGAATCTCCCATCTTTTCTCGTTATTAGTATATATTTTTTTTTTTACATGGGGAGATTTCCCATCTTTTATTATTTTTTTTTTCTGTTTTTTTTAATATCTGTTCTTATATATATATATATTTTTTTTTTTTTTTTAATAATTTCTCCTCCATCAGAGTGTCCGCTGCATCCGAAAAGTATCTCGTGGCCTCGTCGGCCCAACCGTAGGACTGCGGCGACCATCCAGACGACTCCAAATTCCAGTTATCTCCAACCTATGCTAAAAGAAAAATGTCATAGGGGAAAAAAAACACTCAGCTCATAATATACCAATACGCATTTACACCTTTGACAGAAAAACAACTCAAATCACTGTATTTTATTGAATGGTTACTTTTGCTCTAATAAATAAAATAAATAAAGCATTTTTCCCTAACAGCAGCACTGTCCCTATTTCTACGGCAATAAGACACCAGCAAGCCGACCTATCGGTGGTCCGACCGAAATCATATCTAAGCCCCCTTGTATACACATGTCCAACCTAAAATTTCCAAAACACTTCAAAATAAATAACAAATTAAGGCACGTGTCCTTCATAGACACTGCCACACATATAAGGCATGACCGAACACAACGCGTCATCCTTCTCTGGAGCAGAACGGTTTCCTGTTGCATTCCGTAAACCGGAACCGGGCCACCGTGAGGCTATTCTCGGCAAAAACCCTCCCCACAGTGTATGCCGCGAATTTTGCGAGACTCGCTTCTGACTCCCCATACCAGATTCAATCCGTTGAACCATTCCCAACCACTGAGGTGTGCCCGCTACACATGGCGTCATTATCCATATAAAAAAAACTGAGGATTCTTGGTGGGAGACACTTGTCGGCGGGTTACGCGTAAACCCCCAGCCTTCCCCTCACCACCTCAAATACACAATTACTAAAATAAACAACAAAACAAAACCTTGGACATCATGGACATGTATATTAAATGGAATGATTTCAGACCAAATAATGCGATCACTGGTGGAACGCCCGTAAATGGTTATTATGCCACTTACGATTCTTCCCCTTTATGCGCACCGTGGACGTTACCGGACTGTTTACCCCAACTATCTCATAAGGTCCAGTCCAAATGGGTGAAAACTTATTTTTCCTGGTGTTGTTCCTAATAAGCACCCTATCACCTACTGCAAAGGACACAGCATTTACCTTCCTGTCATAAGCCTTTTTCGACAAACCCTGACTAACTGGACCGACCTACGGGCGTACGGCTGCCGTAAAGATGGCTATGCTAGGTAGCCATCACCACCGATTTCATTACACGGAATACAAGCACACTTTGCACAGAGTACGGCATCATTTAGATGGCTATACTGGAGAGCCATCGACACCGGTACCCCTCACGTGATACAACTATACTCTGCACAGAAATATACCTACATTCTACCTTAACAAGAACCACTACACACAAAGGTCACGCTAATGCCAAGCTACCGGCGGCCTGTCTGAAACTATAATATGTCCAATCATCCATACTCCTAATGAAAACCAATTAAGGCACGTGTCCTTCCTAAACACTGCCACCCATATAAGGCATGACCGCACACAGCGCGTCATCCTTCTCCGAAGTAGGACAGGTTCCTGCTGCATTTCGCATACCGGAACCGGACCACTGTGAGGCTATTCTCGGTAAAAACCCTCCCCACAATGTATGCCGCGAATTTTGCGAGACTCGCTCCTGACTCCCCAACCAGGTTCATTCCGTCGAACCATTTACAACTAGTGAGGTATGCCCGCTACACAAGGCGTCATCCTCCATTTATTAAAAAAACTGAAGCTTCCAGTTGGGGTACCCTTGTAGGCGGGTTTCGCCCTACCTTCCCCTCACCACCTCAAAAACACAACATAAAATAATAAAAAAAAACTTCATTACGGACGTATGTATACAACTAAATGATGGACATATGCTTTCAGTTCAGGATACCCATTAACAACTAGGGAGAATATACGTGAATGGCCCTTTCGCCATTCACGAAGAAAACCCCGTACGTACTCCTTCTGCCTAGCCCCGAAACCAACCAATTTCAGATCCGATAGCGTGTTTAACGACCTGCAAAGCGTTCGTATATGGTTATTATGTCATTTACGAGTTTTCCCTTATGCGTATCGTAGTCGTCCCATAGGTCCATTACCCCATGTAACCCAGTCCATTTCGGTCCGCATACTGTGATCTACCGTCACATTTATATATAAAAAGGAAATGCAAAAACAAACCACCCCTTTATTTATACCCCTCTTCAAAATAAAACAAAAACATTAAAACTATTAATAATTAACTAACTAACTACTACCTAACTAAACCTATCACTCCCAACAGATTGCTCCCATTCCCATATAGAGCCGAGGATGGGAGCAATTTGGTTACCAATATTTACCAAACTGCTACTAAAAAACTAATCTACCCCACTTCTAAATAAGAAACCCATATTCCCAAAAATAGCCAAAACATTAATGGCGCAGCCGGTCTTCGGACCAAAAATCGTTCCGCTGTTTCACAACAGTGGGTATTGATCAGGAGTCAATGGCTAGCCTCAAAACAACAAAAGGTAAAGCCTTCTTCGTATCAGCCGCAGTTTACTTTAAAGTAGGCAAAACTACCATTGGCTGGGAGAAGGCAACCGAGAAGACCAAGACGGGTACTAGTGAGGGGACCTCCACCAACCCAACACCATCTACGTCAGGAACAAAGGGAGAGTTAGAAATAACTAACTCCCAAGAAGAACAACTTTTAGCCGAATAATGATCATGCTCATGCAGATCAACCTCCATCGGAGCAAAACGGCTACTTTAACTCTGATGGAAAAACTACAAAAAGGTAAGTTACATATCATACTAGTACAGGAACCTTGGACGGTAAATGACAAGGTTACTGGACTCAATGATCATAATTACTAAATATTTTATGCTCATACAGGAACTCGACCGAGAACTTGTATTATTTGTCACAAAAACCTAAATTATCTCTTTTCTCCAGACTTGTCCACCGCAGATGCCACCGTCCTGCAACACGGAAGCCAACCGATGCTCTTGGCATCGGTTTATCTTCCTTCCGACTCGCCGACATCTCCACCGACGTCGGAACTGGAAGAGATGGTAAGGACAGCTAGAACAACAGGTAAGGAAATTCTCATAGGGTGCGATGCGAATTCTCACCATATAACATGGGGTAGTTCGAACTGTAACCAAAGGGGGGACGCTTTACTTGAATTCCTTAATGAAAATAACCTTTTCACCCTTAATACTGGGAACTCGGCAACCTTTGTTAACAGATTAAGGGAAGAGGTTTTACATATTTCAATTTGTTCAAAAAATCTAGTGGACGATATCCAAGATTGGCATGTCTCTAGCGAGCATTCCTTCTCGGATCATCGATACATCTTATTTAATCTGATACAACCACCGCCTGAACCCCTTAAGTTCAGGAATAAGGCTAAAACGGATTGGCCAAAATTTAGAAGAAATCTTATAGCCCGTCTAACTTCTCCTCCCACAGTCCTAAGGAATGTTGAAGAAGTTGACGGGGAAGTAGATAGATTAACGAAGAGCCTAATTGAGTCTTTCAAGGAATGTTGTCCACTCCGGGAAAGGAGATCTCCCCGAGAGAAACCCTGGCTGACAGGGGAGTTGATAAATCTTGGGAAGGACGTCCGAAGATTATTTAATAGGGCTCGTCGTAAAAAACATGTAGTATACTGGAATGACTATCATGACAAACTCAGGGAATACAACAAAAGGGTTCGAGTAGCCAAACGCAACTCCTGGAAACTTTTCTGTAAACAGGTTGATAGCGTTAATGACGTTTCGAAAATCAAGAAATTCTTATCGAAAACCCATTCACAGACTGAAACTCTAGTCGATAAGGACGGGATTCGGGCGGAATCAATGGAACAATGCTTAAGAATATTGATAGAAACACACTTTCTTACCGAAGAGCTTGGGCCAAATAGGAACCCAGAAATTGGTATCAATGTGTCCCGACAAACTAGAACCAACGTGGAACAGCAGACGGGACACCATGGGGAACAATATGAAGGGCCTAATGAGGAACAAAATCGAGAGGAAAGAAATGATAAAATAACCGAAAATATGGTAATTAAGGCAATACAAAGTTTTGCCCCTTTTAAGGCAGCAGGCCCAGATGAAGTCTTTCCTGCTCTACTACAAAAAAGCGGGGACTTAATTGGTAGTAGTCTGGCTGTCATATTCTCTGCTTGCCTAAAATTAGCGTACACGCCCAGGGCATGGCAGGAGGCCAAAGTGGTCTTCATACCAAAACCGGGAAAGGAAAGCTACGCGAACCCAAAGGCCTATTGACCGATAAGTCTTACATCCTTCTTATTGAAAACCTTGGAGCGAATAGTCGATAACATGGTTAAATGTCAAATCCCAAATGAGTTGTTGAAATTCAAACAGCACGCTTATTTAAAGGGACGCTCAATGGAAACTGCGCTTCATGAAGTAGTTCACCACATCGAAAGATCTTTTGATCTAAAAATCTTCACCCTAGCTATATTCATTGATATAGAAGGAGCTTTTAACAATGTATCAACCAATACGCTACTCCAATCCCTAGAAAGATTCGACATTGACCGGGATATTAAGGCCCGGATCAGTCACATGCTAGGGAATAGATGGATAAGTTGCGAGGTTGGTGGCATTAAAATAAGAAACAAGGTTTGTTGTGGGACACCTCAAGGGGGGATTTTATCCCCCTTCTCTGGGTGACCACTATAAACAGTCTGCTAAGGATTCTAGCCAATAAGGGTTTCCAACCTGTCTGCTCCGCAGACGACGTAGCGATACTGTTAAGGGGGAAAGATCCTAGAGATTTATGTAGGAGGGCATCGAATGCACTCGAAATAGCATATGACTGGGCACAACCGAGGGGTTTGAATGTGAAACCAGAGAAAACTGAAATATGCCTCTTTACAAGGAAGACGAAAATAATCGACTTTGATGAACCTCGCTTCCAGGGCAAAACGATTAGAATCACACAGACGGTGAAATACTTTGGGGTGATTCTCGATAAAAAACTTATTTGGAAAAACCACATCGAGAGCAGGGTCGCGAAGGCTCATCGTGTATGGGCCATCTGCAGAAGGGCTATAAGCTCAAAATGAGGTTTAAACCCGAAGATGACATATTGGCTGTACACAAGCGTCGTTAGACCTATTCTAACCTACGCATCCATAGTCATATGGACATCAATGAACAGGAAATGTTACATTAAACCTCTCCAAAAGATATAGCGTCTCTGTTGCATAGGAATCAGTGGTGCAATAAGGACTACATCTACGAGGGCTTTAGAGGATATTCTATCTATACACCCAATCGAGATTAGAATTAAATATGAGGCAGCTCTGGACGGTTTCATGTGACATATGATGAAATGTTTCATGTACATAGCGAACCAGCAGAACTATCACATGGTGATTAGTAGGCAGTATTATTACATCTTCATGGTTTAGGAACGATGCACGGCCTTTGGCTCTTAATACGCCCTCGTCATATAGAAATACGATCAAAGATATTAGTTTACTGTGCATTTCAATACTCTCACCATTTTTCAAATAATAAATTTCTTCATGAAATTCGCTTTGTTGGGCTTCTCGGGAAATTGCGGATCTTGCCTGTTGTAGCATTTCAAATGACAATTCTTCAGGTGGCTTAATACCTTCACGTTGTGCTTTTAGTTTACTCAGGTAGAGTCTAAAGTTGCTACAGCTCGGTAAAGCCTTTTCCAATTGGAAAAGTACTCAACGTTAAATGAGGCGCTATTTTCAACTTTGTTGATAAGTAATAAACGGTGTCTAATTTTATCTTGATTGCATTCGCCCAGGTTGTTACAGGTAGGCCATGTTGACATGTCTTCATGTAGAAATTTAGGGCCAGAAAACCATAAAGAGATGTTCAATTGTGATCGAGCTTTTTTTGCTAGATCCGCTGCATTCATTTTAGAAGGCACCCATTGCCATTGGGTTACTTCTGTTGATTCTAATATTTCACCAACGCGATGCATAACAAATAGTTGAAATTTTTTTGGATCCATTCGTAGCCACTGTAATACCGTCTTGGAATCAGACCAAAAGTACTTGGCGGTGAAATTTATATGTGGTATATTAGCAACTTTATTGGCTAACCTTACGCCCACAACAGCAGCTTGTAGTTCCAGCCTCGGGATTGACATCGGGTTTAACGGAGAAACTTTTGATTTGTCGGCAGCGATAGTGATGTCAATATTGCCTTGGTACACGACTCGAATGTAACAAACTGCAGCATATGCATCTTCGCCAGCATCAGTAAATGTATGAAGCTCTACATGAGTTGCCTCATTAATGTGGGGAGAGTAACATCGTGGTATCTGGACAGAAGATATGTACGCAATAGCCGTCTTCCATTTTTGCCATTTAGGTAATAGAGAGTCAAATAGTTCCATATCCCAATCCATGCCAGATTGCCAAACTTCCTGTAGAAGAATTTTTAAAGCAGTCGTGTAGCATGATATTAATCCCAGTGGGTCAAAAATTGACATCAGGACCTGAAGCAGCTCTCCTTTTGTAGGAGTAATTTCATTGGTGAATACTTCACGACGTAGTCTGGCAAATCTGAAAATATATACGAAGGAGTCTTTATTAGGATCTTTATTAGAACCTTTTCTGTATCTGCTAGATCTTTTGGCTTGTGATCCTGAGAATGTCCATCCTGTAGATGGCTGATGACCTCACTGCTATTTGAAGTCCAATTTCGAATAAGGAAACCTGCGGCAGCATGAATAAATTTTACTTGCGACGCCAATTCGATTGCCTGTTGATCGTTGTCTACACTGTCGATAAAGTCGTCTACGTGATTGTGTTGAATCGCTTCTACTGCTCGTGGAAATTTTTCTTTGAATTGTTCAGCGTTGAAGTCACGCACAAAATGTGCTATGCATGGAGCACACGAGATGCCGAATGTTAAAGCCCGCATGACATAAACACTTGGAGTATCAATGTCATCATTACTGTCCCACCACAGAAACCTTTGAGAGTGCATATCGCTGTATCGTAAATTTATCTGGTGAAACATCTCTGCGATATCACCGCAAACTGCTACTTTTCCCACACGGAAATTCAGTAACACATCACATAATGATTTTAATAGGTCAGGTCCGCTGTTTATATAGTCATTGAGACAAAATCCATTAGATCTGTCGGCTGCATCCCAAACCATTCTTACTTTATCGGGTTTGTTGGGATTTTTGATTATGAATATTGGGAGATACCACACACGTTCCGATATGTTAATTATCTCTTCGTCACTTAACTTTCTTGCATAACCTTTAACTATCAAATTATCAATTTGCTTTTGCAGCATAATTTTTAAATTTGGCTCTTTCTGGGTTCTTTTATTAAGACACATGAGGCGCTTGTAAGCATTGTTATAGCTTTCAGGTAGAACACGAAAATCATTTTTCCACAATAGGCCCACCTCATAATGTCCATCGACTTTTTGACATGTAGTCCTCAAATTCTTCAACGCCTTGTTAACTTCGACAGATATTATTGATTTGTTTGTTGACTCCTCGAGGTTAAAATTTTCTGTTACCATTTTATGGAAGTCATTGTAATGCCATTCGCAGTCACAGTGGTGAATATTTAGCCATTAATCTTGTTGGTAAGAGCGTCCACTATAGCCCTGAATAGCCCAACCTAATCTCGTTTTCGTGGCAATCGGTTGATTCCACAGTCCTTCGCGAACCTTAAGCGGCACAGCAACACTCCAATTATTTAGACCAATCAAAATACTCGGCCTCACGTTTTTAAAAGATTGTATGGGGAGTCTCACTAAGTACGGGTGTTTGGCTATCATTTCTTTCATATCTAATGTCTGGGTAGATTTAAATTTTTCACTGTATGCACACACTGTAATTTAAATTTATCACCATTATTTATATTCGAAATACTTATCGAAGTTCTTAAAGATGTATTTTCTTGACGAGTGGTATTACCAGTCCACTTTAAACATAACGATTGTTCCACCCCCTCGAGATCAAGTAGATCAAACATATCCTTTTCGATTAACGACACAGAAGAACCCTCATCAAGAAAAGCGTATGTGTCGATATAACCATTTTTCTTATGAAGACGAATCGGCAAAATTCTGAAAATTTGTTTTTGCTCCATTGTTGAGTGTGAGTTAATCGTTTCACTTGCAGTGTAAAATAATTGTTTGATGTTGTTTTGTCGGGAGGTCGATGATGTAGGTTCATTGGCATATTTATGCAGTAATCTGTGGTGTTTTATGCTACAGCCATCAATACCGCATTCTCTTCTTGCAAAACATTTGCCTTTGTGCTTATTCAAATAATTGCGGCACAAATTATTTTTCTTTACAACATCCCATTTTCTGTCTAATGAAAGCTTCTTAAAATCACTGCAAACTAAACTTTATGTTCACTGTCACACATATAGCACTTTACCTTAAATGGTGGTCGTTCTTCTGTATGTGTATTCACATTCACGGTTTTAATTGTTGGCACGGTTGAAACAACTGTGCTTGCAGCATTCGCGATTTGAAAAATCCAATCACTAAACGTTTTCATTACTGGTAACTGATCATCTTTTGGGTACATAGCCCAATTCAATTTATATTGACTAGAAAGCTTGTCAACCAGTTCCTTCACTAACATCGGGTTATTCATATGAGCATCCATTTTGCAGGCCTCCATAGTGGAATATATATTTTTTACACAAAGTGCAAAATCAGTCATTGATTCGAGCGTATCTTTTGGTGGAGGTAATTTTCTGGCCTTTTCAATTACTCGCTATAAAATTTGCTCTGGTCGTCCAACACACATTCTTAAAGTCTGAATTATTTCCGGCACCATTGTAGGTAACATGAGTTTCCTCCTTACCAACTCCTTGGCTCTCCCCTTTAAGCAGGCTTGTAGCCGTATCAAATTTTCTGCATGTGAATAACCAGCTACCGATGTACTGTTTTCGAAGGTGCTAATGAATAGCGGCCATTCCTCAGGATCTCCGTGAAAATATGCCAAATCGCGGGGAATTGCACCACTTTGTGACAATATTTGGTACTTTCTTTCAAGAAATTCCTGTTGTAAACGTTGCTGCTCCTCCAGCAGTTTTAGCTGTAATTCAACTTGCGTTGTACGAGTCGCATTCTGTTGCTTTGGCGTTGGTTTGTGTATAAATATATTGAATGGAAATGAAAGTGAGCTTGTAGCTGCTGTAGACGTAGTTGGTTTCGTTTGCATGTTGTTGCTCGCTTGTGTGTGAAAGGGTGCATTTGTTTCTGTGCTCAGAGCTACTGATGGTAAAGTCCTCTTGCCAAGTTCTTCAATCGTACTCGTCATTGGATGCGCCTCTCCTGTAACTGTCGGTGACGACGCTGCCTGCGGCTGCCTTAGTATACCCATATTAACTAATCGAGATGTGGGTTTACCCTCTGTTACTTTGTTGTTATTGGGATTACAACCTTCACAACTCCAACTAACATCAACGACTCCACTGTTTACCGCGACACAATCATAATGAAACCACTGGTCACATTTGTCACATTGTACCATGCGATCATTGTCCACAGCATTACATTTTTTACAATTATATTCATTTATTGAAACTTCACTTTCAATCATTTTTTTATTTTATTTTTTCTTTGTAGAGAATTTTGTTCAAGTAGAACCTTTTTTTTTTATATTGTTTAACAGTGACACTTCAAATTTATAGATTTAGTTTTTCCGACGCAAAACCACGGAGATTTAAAATTTTTTAATTTAATGTATTAATTAATATATACTTTTTAGGAAAAATTGTTTTAACGAATGTTGCGGCACGATATAAAAATGAGCCGGCTTTAAATAAAATACAAAATTTTTAACAGCACTTCTTGTGCATAAATATTTTAATTTATAAATTTTAAAAGCGAGAGCGCTTTAAAACAATTTTGTAAGCATACGTGCCTTTTACCGACTGACTTCTTAATTTTCTAATTGATCTCTAGTTAGCTACATAGTCTGCGTGATACATAAACAAAGGCCGTTATGTTTAAGAAACAAGTTATTTTAGTACATATTTCAAAAGGAGAAATTGATGATTATATGTACATATATATAAACAAAACAGTTACAATTGTGAATATGTATTATTGCTTGTTTGAGAATTTGCAATTTAAGATTTTTAATGGGAGGTATCCCAATATTGTTATGTGAGTTGTAAAATAATAATATATAAATGATTACTGAAGTAATTTCTTCCAAATTAATAATAAATGTTTAGATAGTTTTAAAATTAATCCAATTCATAATTATTATGTTATCATCTGGATATTGGCGGCAACACAGATTATCATAAAATGCATGGAAATCTTTATGCATATATGTTTTTAATGATTGCAGACTCTTGTATTTAGATTCTTCTATTTTAGGTGGCGTCTCATACAAAGGTTTTACTTCACCTTGAGTCTTTTTATTTCTCTTTTGTTGTAAGATGCTCCAGTCATCTGAGTGACGTATTTTGTATTTACCTTGTTTTCTTCATATGTTATTGCACGTATACTGGTAACAGTGTCTTCTCCTGGTTTTATTGACTCAAAATTTCCCGGAACTTGCTTAAAAATTTTAAGGAACGAATGTTCTAAATAATTGACTATATATGGCTTAGATGGCCTTGCCTGTCGCATGCGGCTTATGTAATCCATTGGAGTATATATTGGAGGGTTAAATGGTCTTTCTAGTGTTGAGTGAATACTGTCCACCTCCATCATTGTATGTCCTTTTTCCAAAATCAGCTGTTTTATTATTATACCTGTTTCTGAATTTAGGTTTGACAAAGTGCTCGAAAGAACCTTATTTTTATTTTGGTATGCACACTCATCGGATATTAACACAACTTTGGTGTACGTTAGGCAATGTTCCTTTAAGATATCAATTATGCAACTAGTAATATTGTTGGCCGTGACTCCTCCTTCGCCTTCATGCCATACGTAAAGATAGACATCTTTTGTAATTTTTACATAAAATGTGAAATTATGGACTGCTAACTTTGATTTATAATATTGCACGGACACTTGCAACTTTGGGCATAGAAAAACACTTTGCATATCCATTGTAACTACCATTATCTCTGGCGACATATTAGCAACAGCAAACTGTTAAGCAGTCCTTGCTTCATCTTTTTTTGTTTTATGTAAAATGAATTCTTCTTCATTAACGTTGCCTTCTGTATGACAAACGCATACATCGCATTGATCCTTTCTCGGCTTGAAAATGGAAATCTTCTGTTCTTCCAAAACTTTACAAAATTTCTTTCGCTTAGCTGGAGCTTCGTTGTTATTTTTGCACCATTCAGCATATATCTTTTGCATATTAGTTTTGGACTTAAATTGATCTTCTGCGTAAATTCGTTTTGTATTGGATCTACAGTAATGGCTCGGAACTTTGGGAATTGTATCCAACCATTTAAGCACGGAGTCGGATTTTTCCGATGTTATATCACTACATTTCACTTGTTTATTACTTACTTTAAACTATGTTTCAAAAATACTTTTGTGCACACTTAAAGTTAAAAAAAAATCTTTACATACTCTTACTCGAGTCCCATCTCTTCTTGGAATGTAGCAATCAAATTTGTGTTTCTTTTTAATGTTTTTTAACGTTGATCGTCTCCGAATAGGACTACTACGTAATTGTACTAAACTTTTTACGTACCCTTTTTTTGCAATATATTTTTTCGATCATCTTCATCTACGACACCACAGAGAAAACTTCTTTCTGATTTCTTCTCCGCTAAGTGAGCACAACGTTTATCCTTAATAGCCCTGGACATTTTTCCTCCATATTTCTTGCCCAATAGCCTTTGTTGCTTGTTTTTTCTTTTTTCTTTCAGTTTTTAGCATCGGTTCATCCTCGTACTCATATTCGTCACTTTCGTTTATTACTTCAAAAACTCCCGTTTCTTCATTCAAAATTTTATTTGTCTCATTTTCCAGTTGATCTTCCATAGTTCTGTTGTAAAATAAAACTATTGGTATAAGAACTGTTATTAAAATCTGAAGTTTACCTTTTATTATAATTAAATTCAGTTGCTTTAAAAATCGGTGCAGGAAATATGCGATTTTATTAGACAAATTTTATTATGTTTTGTACATATTTGAAAGAAAATAAAAAGGTTTCTTAGGCCAACAAGTTTTTTTGACAGAAAATCGAAAGCAAAGTTTGCTAAATTCCATTACGATCCAAAATAGTTATGTGGTGTTTTACACATAATCTTTTTTGTTGGAACACTTTATTGCTGTTTACACATAGCCGTTTTGGTAACTTCTGAACCGATCAAGATATCTTTTAACGGTTTGATGGGCTGAAGTAAGACCACTAAAGGTTTCAAATGGCGCAATAAAAAAAAGTCACATAACCCATTACGTCGGAGCAGCGACGATATACAGTGTACAGAGTTGGTTATTTTGTAACCAGTAAAGTTCCTAATGTTAGACCAGATTTTCGAAATTGGTGTAGAAGGGTTTAATAGTAGAATCAAGATGGATAGATAGATTTTACCTTTGATATTTTAATTTCTCTTTTAAATCTGGCTCTAGTTTTTTTAAAATTGATGAGATTAGATTGACACATGTCCCGTTTATAGTAGTCCAAGATTTGTTCTTAATATTTTTATGATTCTCTAGTTTTACTACCGACTATCTTATTTTGAGGGATAGAAACATTTGCTGAATGGGTTTGCTGCTTCTTTTGTGATGTTGTTATTGATTGGAAGATTTGTAGATACATTTTTATTGGTACAGATCCCAATTTTCTAACTCAATCATAAATTTAGGTCTATATCTGCTGCTGGATGCGGTGCTTATGTTTTGGAATAGGGAAATAATAATTGGGTAGTGATCGCTACAGTTTAGGTTATTTAATATCTCTGAATCACTATGCATAGCAATGGATGGACTACAGAAGGATAAATCTACATGTGAGAAGCTGTCATGTGCGTTTAAATGTATAGGAGAATTGGCATTAGGAAGAACAAACTCAGGATCGTGAATATAAGTTTCTGGATGGCGATCCCCAACACGTGGGCTAGCTATTAAAATCACTTGTGATGATACCAGGCACAGAGTATTCATTGAAGGCATCTGTAAGATTGCTAGTAGAAAATTTTTTGGCAGGGGTAATCTATGTAGAGTAAACGTGAAGCTTTATTTTTGAAATTATCCCAACTCAAATTTTGTCTATTTGCAAGTCTGGTCTTAGGTTTATTTGTCGGTGTTGTAAGGAGTTATGTGGCAGTGTTTGACGCGTTTGTAGAAAAGATTGTATAGTTGATTGGTATGCTAAATTTTGACAGGTCATGTAGATGTGTTTGCTGGGTACAGACAAATTTTGGTCTAAATAATTTGATCAAAATTGGAAGTTCGTTATAGTTGTTCCTAAGTCCATTCACATTACATTGCAAAATGTTTAAGGTTATTTGGTAAAGTTTATAATTTAAGATATAAAAATTGGTTTAGTATTATAAGGAATGTAGGGTATTTGAAGATCTATGGAATTAGTATTTGGTCCAAAAGGTGAGACACCTGTGTAAGAAATCAATAATAAATTTAAACTTATAAAATGATAAATATAGCAATAGTATATAAAAACAAGTAAGAAAATTATAGTCGGTCTAGACCGACTATACGATACCCTATACCATGCGTTTGGAAACCCTATCTCTTAGCCCCAACTACTGGACATAGAAAATAAGCAAAAACCAAATTTGAGTGGGATTTTTATTATTTTTTTTGGCTGCAGATATAAAAAAGTTCATATCAGGTGCTATATCTATATGGGGACTAGGTCCAAAAATAGACCGATCCTGACCATGGTTGGTAACGTCTCTTGTATTTTGCAAAAACATATACAAACAAAATTTGAGAAGAATCAGTGCAATATTTTTGTATTTTAATAGATTTAAGTGAATATCGGGAAGCAGCTCTATATGGGGCCAAAGGGATCATTTTTGGACTACTCATTAGTGGATGTAATGAACGCATATAAACCCAATTTGAGTAAGATGTATATGACAATTTGGATCTTATGGCAATTTATGTCGATTTCATAGTGGTAATTTGTATGGGGGCTAGGTCTGAACATGGACCGAATTTCACCAATTTCAATAGCGTTCATCCCATGGCCGATGAAAGCTTATATACGAAATTTCATCAAAATATATTCATATTTGCGACCTGCAGTTTGATTACAAGGTTTACATGGACACACAGACGGACGGACGGACGGACATTGTTAAATCAACTCAAAAAGTGATTCTGATTCGATCGGTATAATTAAAGATGGGTCTGGGTCAAATATTTTTGGTTGCTACAAACAGCAGCACAAAGTCATTATACCCAAACCACATAGTGGTATAGGGTATAAATAATAAAAATACGTGGTATTAAGGGAAATATATATAGAATAGCTCTGCGTAAATAGAGGATAAAACAAAAATAAAAGAGATCGTTGGTATATTAAAGTTGAATATTGATACTAAAATGAAGAGTATGATTATCCATTGTTAAGTTTAGTATTTATGTAAATTTTTTGAGCGCTTCGGATCAAGCAACTCTTCCATTTGTTTTTTTACTTGAGATCTGTTTATCTTAGATATATTGGTGGACAACAAAAATGTTTCTTTATTTGGCGAATTATTTTTGGATATACTTTTTTTGTCGGAGCTAGAATCATCATTGTTGTCATCACTCAGGAGGTCAGCATTTTCTTTGACATTTCTTTGATTTGTTTGTAAATTTTGTGGTGTAATTTTTTGTATAGAGTTAACGGCAATTCATTATTTGAAATATTTGCATTGTTAGTGTTCTTTTCTACAGTATCGTATTATGTAGTTTAGTTGTTGTAACCTTCGTGATATAGTGTTGTTTGTTTTTTGCTTTTTAACGACTTTTTGTATAGTAATAATCGTCTGTATCTCTTTCTCTTTTTGAAAGATTGGACACGACTACTAATGTTTGCAGTAATCATTATTAGCTCCAATTATTGTACTGAGAAGGCAAAGTACACTTCTCTGTCAATTCTATATTTATGTGATATATTTGCGAACAATTGTAAACAATTTTTTGGCTTTGCATATTTTAGAGATATGACTGTATTGAAAGCAATCATTACATTTGAGTGGAATCGGAACGTAGTATCTTATTTTTAGTTTTTCGTAGCCTAGGTATAGATCTGGTGGCAGTGTAGTGGATGCAAATGTTATTATGAGACCGGTTTCAACCAGCTTCTCATCTCTTAAACTTTTTTCATGATTTTTTTAGCTTCACCTAACATTTTGTTTATTTTTTTAATTCGGAATGTTTTTCATTTTCCTCAATACCATGCAAGTCGTTGTAGTAAATAACTCCTTTGACATAGTTCAAGTATTTATGCTATTTTACTACGTTTTTTATATCAGATGGTGATGAAATAAATTTTATTAATTTACTAGCTTGGGTGTAGTTTTTAGTTTTTAACAATATAGTGCTGTCTTTTAGCTGTTTGCAAAGAGTAATTTCTCCTCAATCAATTTTTTTTTATTAAAAAGGGAGAAACGTTTGCAAGGGACTCCGTGTTAACAGATCCCGTGTCATGAGCTCGTCACATTATAAGAAATTTTTCACTGTTGGATATTAAATCAAGAGTTTTTTTCGGGTCTATCAACAATAGTATTTCAAGTAACTAAACCGATCTTGCGGCACATTCATGGTTGGTTCTTTTACTGTTTACGGCACTGAGAAATTTTGATTTGTATTCTTTTTTTGGATGTAGAAAATTAAAAAGTCACCTTACTCGGAATAGTGAAGAATATATAATTTAAAGTTCAGCTCAATTCGAATAAATTTTTGAGATATTAAAAGTACGCTCAGTTTGAAAAGCCAGAGGTTGATTATTGATTCACTAATATTTAAATTAAAGGTTTAGTACAAACGGAAAACAGTTACACAAACAATTATTTATGTCGAACCTTTTGGTTTGTCAAAATCACTTAATTACCATAAAAATTATTTCGTTTATAACGAAAAACAATAGAAACTTTATTTATATCGTGGGCTTCGTGTCAGAAACAAATGACATATAACTGCGTTCCTAAATAATCGGAATATTATCCCTATACAATATATTGGCTTAAGTTATCGAAGAAGACAACTTAAAAGAAAAGCAAATCTATATATTTAAAATATAGATTTGAAATTTTTGTGGTTGGTTTAGATAAATAATGACACTTTTATAAAAACAAAGGGTCTTTTATAAAAATGAAGTACAATCTAACAAACTACGAAATTGAAGATTGTTTCCCCTCAAAAAACAGTATTCCTGCTCCGAAACTTCACATCAGATTTCTCAATATGTGTCAGATTTTACTATCATTATTGACATTTGTCGGTTTTTAGTTGACATTCAAATCCATGTTGGAAATTTTCTGGCCTGATTAAGGATACAAATTATTTACAGATTTCAGATTAAATACTGTTCTAATTTAAAACGTATGAAAAGTATTTCCTCTGGTACTGAATTGTGTTATATAAGGTAAATTTTCCAATATGCTTACAAAATTCGTTTCTATTTTGGTTGTGTAGATCGTGTTCTACTTTTTTACTTCCCGTATTCCCATGTGAAAAATTATTTTTACTTAAAATTCATTTTAAATTTCAACTGTTTGTCACTTAATCAATCACAAATGTGCTTGATTGACAGGAATCCATTAAATACAGACAAACTATGGAAATCATAAGAAAATCATTAAAAATATATTTCATCTATATTGAATATTTAAACATGAATTTTCACAGCTAAGTTTATAAATCCATACACATATACATATTCATATGTATGTATGCACAATATATATAGATACAAATTCAGATAAAACGTATGCAATAAGTGTAAGTATGTGCTTATAGTGGGCCGAATTTTATGAATTGTCGTTATATGATGCTGTCCAGTAATAAGGTTACCGTTTTTGAATAAATAAAAATGCAAGCTATTCAAAAAAATAATATTTGTAGCCAATAAAAATTAGTTATGTCTTTGTTATTTGAAAACATGATAAATTTCATAATGAATGTAATTATTTATTGTACCGGAAAAACAAATGAGCCGATATGATCCAATGTAGTAAAGTCTAATAAATTTTCTGAAAACCGTACCTAATTTATATATATTTAGATAGATTTAATTAAATTAAGAATTTCGGCTGCCTGAGTTCCTTTGAGTTATTCAAATTTTAGCTAGGAATCCTAGGAATCCAAAATTATGTTACTTTGTTCCAGTCAAAGTTTTTATGTATATGACTATATGACCAGGTTGACAGTGGCAATATTGACACTTGGCCATCAAAAAAATTAAAATACTTTAAGTCCTTTTCCTACCACAAAACATAATTGGCTGATCTAGAGGCATGCCCAATTCGTCCTTATTTCCAAAGATCACTTTTATTTTGTTTGTCATAAATAAAAAAGTGTACTTTTCCAAGATTTCTATACTATTCTACTTGATATTTCTATAAGCCTGATTATATGTTTCGATGATAATTTATTCTTGTCTCTCGTCATTTGAAATGCAATTTACTTGTTACTTACTGTTTTTGTACGGCCTTTTTTGTGCGGTTTGTTTTGTGCGTTTTTTTTCGGTATGTGAAAATTCAAATACGAAAATTTACATATTACAAATTAAATTACATTAATATTATTGAATATTAATTTTTTAGGTAGATATTAATTAAAATATGATTAAATAATAATTTATAGTAAATATATGCTGAAATATTTTAGATTTTGCACAATATGTTTTTTTGTCCATGTCCATTATAGAAGTTTTATCAACAGAATTTTACAGACCTACAGTTGCCGCAATATTAGACGAATTCGAAGCCATTGATATGATTTGCAAGAGATTAACATTTATGACATTCCCCCTTGGATGGATTTGATACAGATCAAAATTCTGATGATGACCATGAAGCAGACCTAAATCATCTTGGACGAGGATTGTTAAACACAAGGTGTAAAATTCGACATGTTGGAAATGATTCTGTTTCATATGATGAATTGAATGAAATCGACGATAAACCACTCTGAAAATTATGCACGAGCCATCCAGAAAAACGTTCGTTATAAAACTAATAATTGTTGATCTTAAGCAAAAATAGAAATAGAAACTACATGCGAAGAAACATTACCAAGCCCCGAAGCTCAATCCGCCAAAAACTCCAACAAATTTTTTTCAACTGTTCCGAGGATATTTTAATTCAATCTGTAGAACAAACAAATGTGTACCCTCTTCAGAAAAACATTGATTTTGGAATGACTCTGGATGAAGTTAAAGTCTTAATTGGTGGTATGTTGTTGTCAGAATACGCAAAATACTCAAAGAAACATCTTTACTGGTCTGAAGAAAATGACACTCCAAATATACTTGCCAATAGCATGTGCTTTAACGGGTTCGTAAAAATTTTATAAAATTTTCTTATAAACGAAAACACCAAACTTGGGAGTAATGATCGTCTTTTCAAGATGGGACCATTAGTTGATCATCTAAATCGAGTTTTTCTAAAACATGGTGGATTAGGTGCAAATCTTTCTAATAAACTCAAGTAATGGATATATGCTTCAGTTTGATGTATACATGGTTAAGAATGCTGTAGCGCGATTCAGTAACTTCTTTTAACGATAATCGAATCGTTAAAAAACGAAAACACCAAAATTATCGATTTTAACATTCAGTAAAATTTTTAAACGATATTCGCTATTGTTAAAGTCAGCTGTTGTTATCTAAACGACAACCATTTTTGTATTGTTTATTCTATCGATAAAAAGTTAAATTTTTAGATAGATAGATTGGATAGTAGTTTAGACACAAATTTTCAACAAGATCGGTCCAGAACTCTCTGACTGAGAGGGATAAAAATTTTACATTTTAGCCAAAAATGTGTTTTTCTCATCCGTGTGACCTTTTACCTATTGTTCTTAGCAAAATTTGTTTCAAATAGTTTAGATAACTATTTCTACAATCTTACGGAAAAAAAAATTTTTTTAATTTTCTTAAATAAAAAAATATTTTTTATTTTTTTTTCAAAAAAGACCCTTTTTTTGCTCAAAAGAAAGCTTAGGTTTGTTCCTTTAAGATCTTAGTGGGATGCGAGTGGAATATCTGTAAAAAAAATGTTTTGTAACTCAAGACAACGGTTTTTAAATCTTTAGCATATGCACTAATATGAATTTTTTCCTATTAGTGTGTAAGTGTTTCTAAAAACTAAAAAATGAAGCATATACTGAGAAACTGGATAAATTAGCTTTTCCGCCGGTATGTAACATACCTAACTAAAATTTCATACATTCGATACTGTTATACCAGCAATATGTTACCCTCACGAAAAAAAATCACTTATATCTATTGAAATGTTCAAAAATTATTATTTTTTATTTTTTTGTAATAATAATTAAATTAATGTATAATACTAATAATGATAATAATAATAATAATAATAATAATAATAATAATAATAATAATAATAATAATAATAATAATAATAATAATAATAATAATAATAATAATAATAATAATAATAATAATAATAATAATAATAATAATAATAATAATAATAATAATAATAATAATAATAATAATAATAATAATAATAATAATAATAATAATAATAATAATAATAATAATAATAATAAATAATAATAATAATAATAATAATAATAATAATAATAATAATAATAATAATAATAATAATAATAATAATAATAATAATAATAATAATAATAATAATAATAATAATAATAATAATAATAATAATAATAATAATAATAATAATAATAATAAATAATAATAATAATAATAATAATAATAATAATAATAATAATAATAATAATAATAATAATAATAATAATAATAATAATAATAATAATAATAATAATAATAATAATAATAATAATAATAATAATAATAATAATAATAATAATAATAATAATAATAATAATAATAATAATAATAATAATAATAATAATAATAATAATAATAATAATAATAATAATAATAATAATAATAATAATAATAATAATAATAATAATAATAATAATAATAATAATAATAATAATAATAATAATAATAATAATAATAATAATAATAATAATAATAATAATAATAATAATAATAATAATAATAATAATAATAATAATAATAATAATAATAATAATAATAATAATAATAATAATAATAATAATAATAATAATAATAATAATAATAATAAATAATAATAATAATAATAATAATAATAATAATAATAATAATAATAATAATAATAATAATAATAATAATAATAATAATAATAATAATAATAATAATAATAATAATAATAATAATAATAATAATAATAATAATAATAATAATAATAATAATAATAATAATAATAATAATAATAATAATAATAATAATAATAATAATAATAATAATAATAATAATAATAATAATAATAATAATAATAATAATAATAATAATAATAATAATAATAATAATAATAATAATAATAATAATAATAATAATAATAATAATAATAATAATAATAATAATAATAATAATAATAATAATAATAATAATAATAATAATAATAATAATAATAATAATAATAATAATAATAATAATAATAATAATAATAATAATAATAATAATAATAATAATAATAATAATAATAATAATAATAATAATAATAATAATAATAATAATAATAATAATAATAATAATAATAATAATAATAATAATAATAATAATAATAATAATAATAATAATAATAATAATAATAATAATAATAATAATAATAATAATAATAATAATAATAATAATAATAATAATAATAATAATAATAATAATAATAATAATAATAATAATAATAATAATAATAATAATAATAATAATAATAATAATAATAATAATAATAATAATAATAATAATAATAATAATAATAATAATAATAATAATAATAATAATAATAATAATAATAATAATAATAATAATAATAATAATAATAATAATAATAATAATAATAATAATATAATAATAATAATAATAATAATAATAATAATAATAATAATAATAATAATAATAATAATAATAATAATAATAATAATAATAATAATAATAATAATAATAATAATAATAATAATAATAATAATAATAATAATAATAATAATAATAATAATAATAATAATAATAATAATAATAATAATAATAATAATAATAATAATAATAATATAATAATAATAATAATAATAATAATAATAATAATAATAATAATAATAATAATAATAATAATAATAAAATAATAATAATAATAATAATAATAATAATAATAATAATAATAATAATAATAATAATAATAATAATAATAATAATAATAATAATAATAATAATAATAGTAATAATAATAACAATAATAATAATAATAATAATAATAATGATAATAATAATAATAATAATAATAATAATAATAATAATAATAATAACAATAATAATAACAATAACAATAATAATAATAACAATAATAATAATAATAATAATAATAACAATAATAATAATAATAATAATAATAATAATAATAATAATAATAATAATAATAATAATAATAATAATAATAATAATAATAATAATAATAATAATAATAATAATAATAATAATAATAATAATAATAATAATAGTAATAATAATAATAATAAATAATAATAATAATAATAATAATAATAATAATAATAATAATAATAATAATAATAATAATAATAATAATAATAATAATAATAATAATAATAATAATAATAATAATAATAATAATAATAATAATAATAATAATAATAATAATAATAATAATAATAATAATAATAATAATAATAATAATAATAATAATAATAATAATAATAATAATAATAATAATAATAATAATAATAATAATAATAATAATAATAATAATAATAATAATAATAATAATAATAATAATAATAATAATAATAATAATAATAATAATAATAATAATAATAATAATAATAATAATAATAATAATAATAATAATAATAATAATAATAATAATAATAATAATAATAATAATAATAATAATAATAATAATAATAATAATAATAATAATAATAATAATAATAATAATAATAATAATAATAATAATAATAATAATAATAATAATAATAATAATAATAATAATAATAATAATAATAATAATAATAATAATAATAATAATAATAATAATAATAATAATAATAATAATAATAATAATAATAATAATAATAATAATAATAATAATAATAATAATAATAATAATAATAATAATAATAATAATAATAATAATAATAATAATAATAATAATAATAATAATAATAATAATAATAATAATAATAATAATAATAATAATAATAATAATAATAATAATAATAATAATAATAATAATAATAATAATAATAATAATAATAATAATAATAATAATAATAATAATAATAATAATAATAATAATAATAATAATAATAATAATAATAATAATAATAATAATAATAATAATAATAATAATAATAATAATAATAATAATAATAATAATAATAATAATAATAATAATAATAATAATAATAATAATAATAATAATAATAATAATAATAATAATAATAATAATAATAATAATAATAATAATAATAATAATAATAATAATAATAATAATAATAATAATAATAATAATAATAATAATAATAATAATAATAATAATAATAATAATAATAATAATAATAATAATAATAATAATAATAATAATAATAATAATAATAATAATAATAATAATAATAATAATAATAATAATAATAATAATAATAATAATAATAATAATAATAATAATAATAATAATAATAATAATAATAATAATAATAATAATAATAATAATAATAATAATAATAATAATAATAATAATAATAATAATAATAATAATAATAATAATAATAATAATAATAATAATAATAATAATAATAATAATAATAATAATAATAATAATAATAATAATAATAATAATAATAATAATAATAATAATAATAATAATAATAATAATAATAATAATAATAATAATAATAATAATAATAATAATAATAATAATAATAATAATAATAATAATAATAATAATAATAATAATAATAATAATAATAATAATAATAATAATAATAATAATAATAATAATAATAATAATAATAATAATAATAATAATAATAATAATAATAATAATAATAATAATAATAATAATAATAATAATAATAATAATAATAATAATAATAATAATAATAATAATAATAATAATAATAATAATAATAATAATAATAATAATAATAATAATAATAATAATAATAATAATAATAATAATAATAATAATAATAATAATAATAATAATAATAATAATAATAATAATAATAATAATAATAATAATAATAATAATAATAATAATAATAATAATAATAATAATAATAATAATAATAATAATAATAATAATAATAATAATAATAATAATAATAATAATAATAATAATAATAATAATAATAATAATAATAATAATAATAATAATAATAATAATAATAATAATAATAATAATAATAATAATAATAATAATAATAATAATAATAATAATAATAATAATAATAATAATAATAATAATAATAATAATAATAATAATAATAATAATAATAATAATAATAATAATAATAATAATAATAATAATAATAATAATAATAATAATAATAATAATAATAATAATAATAATAATAATAATAATAATAATAATAATAATAATAATAATAATAATAATAATAATAATAATAATAATAATAATAATAATAATAATAATAATAATAATAATAATAATAATAATAATAATAATAATAATAATAATAATAATAATAATAATAATAATAATAATAATAATAATAATAATAATAATAATAATAATAATAATAATAATAATAATAATAATAATAATAATAATAATAATAATAATAATAATAATAATAATAATAATAATAATAATAATAATAATAATAATAATAATAATAATAATAATAATAATAATAATAATAATAATAATAATAATAATAATAATAATAATAATAATAATAATAATAATAATAATAATAATAATAATAATAATAATAATAATAATAATAATAATAATAATAATAATAATAATAATAATAATAATAATAATAATAATAATAATAATAATAATAATAATAATAATAATAATAATAATAATAATAATAATAATAATAATAATAATAATAATAATAATAATAATAATAATAATAATAATAATAATAATAATAATAATAATAATAATAATAATAATAATAATAATAATAATAATAATAATAATAATAATAATAATAATAATAATAATAATAATAATAATAATAATAATAATAATAATAATAATAATAATAATAATAATAATAATAATAATAATAATAATAATAATAATAATAATAATAATAATAATAATAATAATAATAATAATAATAATAATAATAATAATAATAATAATAATAATAATAATAATAATAATAATAATAATAATAATAATAATAATAATAATAATAATAATAATAATAATAATAATAATAATAATAATAATAATAATAATAATAATAATAATAATAATAATAATAATAATAATAATAATAATAATAATAATAATAATAATAATAATAATAATAATAATAATAATAATAATAATAATAATAATAATAATAATAATAATAATAATAATAATAATAATAATAATAATAATAATAATAATAATAATAATAATAATAATAATAATAATAATAATAATAATAATAATAATAATAATAATAATAATAATAATAATAATAATAATAATAATAATAATAATAATAATAATAATAATAATAATAATAATAATAATAATAATAATAATAATAATAATAATAATAATAATAATAATAATAATAATAATAATAATAATAATAATAATAATAATAATAATAATAATAATAATAATAATAATAATAATAATAATAATAATAATAATAATAATAATAATAATAATAATAATAATAATAATAATAATAATAATAATAATAATAATAATAATAATAATAATAATAATAATAATAATAATAATAATAATAATAATAATAATAATAATAATAATAATAATAATAATAATAATAATAATAATAATAATAATAATAATAATAATAATAATAATAATAATAATAATAATAATAATAATAATAATAATAATAATAATAATAATAATAATAATAATAATAATAATAATAATAATAATAATAATAATAATAATAATAATAATAATAATAATAATAATAATAATAATAATAATAATAATAATAATAATAATAATAATAATAATAATAATAATAATAATAATAATAATAATAATAATAATAATAATAATAATAATAATAATAATAATAATAATAATAATAATAATAATAATAATAATAATAATAATAATAATAATAATAATAATAATAATAATAATAATAATAATAATAATAATAATAATAATAATAATAATAATAATAATAATAATAATAATAATAATAATAATAATAATAATAATAATAATAATAATAATAATAATAATAATAATAATAATAATAATAATAATAATAATAATAATAATAATAATAATAATAATAATAATAATAATAATAATAATAATAATAATAATAATAATAATAATAATAATAATAATAATAATAATAATAATAATAATAATAATAATAATAATAATAATAATAATAATAATAATAATAATAATAATAATAATAATAATAATAATAATAATAATAATAATAATAATAATAATAATAATAATAATAATAATAATAATAATAATAATAATAATAATAATAATAATAATAATAATAATAATAATAATAATAATAATAATAATAATAATAATAATAATAATAATAATAATAATAATAATAATAATAATAATAATAATAATAATAATAATAATAATAATAATAATAATAATAATAATAATAATAATAATAATAATAATAATAATAATAATAATAATAATAATAATAATAATAATAATAATAATAATAATAATAATAATAATAATAATAATAATAATAATAATAATAATAATAATAATAATAATAATAATAATAATAATAATAATAATAATAATAATAATAATAATAATAATAATAATAATAATAATAATAATAATAATAATAATAATAATAATAATAATAATAATAATAATAATAATAATAATAATAATAATAATAATAATAATAATAATAATAATAATAATAATAATAATAATAATAATAATAATAATAATAATAATAATAATAATAATAATAATAATAATAATAATAATAATAATAATAATAATAATAATAATAATAATAATAATAATAATAATAATAATAATAATAATAATAATAATAATAATAATAATAATAATAATAATAATAATAATAATAATAATAATAATAATAATAATAATAATAATAATAATAATAATAATAATAATAATAATAATAATAATAATAATAATAATAATAATAATAATAATAATAATAATAATAATAATAATAATAATAATAATAATAATAATAATAATAATAATAATAATAATAATAATAATAATAATAATAATAATAATAATAATAATAATAATAATAATAATAATAATAATAATAATAATAATAATAATAATAATAATAATAATAATAATAATAATAATAATAATAATAATAATAATAATAATAATAATAATAATAATAATAATAATAATAATAATAATAATAATAATAATAATAATAATAATAATAATAATAATAATAATAATAATAATAATAATAATAATAATAATAATAATAATAATAATAATAATAATAATAATAATAATAATAATAATAATAATAATAATAATAATAATAATAATAATAATAATAATAATAATAATAATAATAATAATAATAATAATAATAATAATAATAATAATAATAATAATAATAATAATAATAATAATAATAATAATAATAATAATAATAATAATAATAATAATAATAATAATAATAATAATAATAATAATAATAATAATAATAATAATAATAATAATAATAATAATAATAATAATAATAATAATAATAATAATAATAATAATAATAATAATAATAATAATAATAATAATAATAATAATAATAATAATAATAATAATAATAATAATAATAATAATAATAATAATAATAATAATAATAATAATAATAATAATAATAATAATAATAATAATAATAATAATAATAATAATAATAATAATAATAATAATAATAATAATAATAATAATAATAATAATAATAATAATAATAATAATAATAATAATAATAATAATAATAATAATAATAATAATAATAATAATAATAATAATAATAATAATAATAATAATAATAATAATAATAATAATAATAATAATAATAATAATAATAATAATAATAATAATAATAATAATAATAATAATAATAATAATAATAATAATAATAATAATAATAATAATAATAATAATAATAATAATAATAATAATAATAATAATAATAATAATAATAATAATAATAATAATAATAATAATAATAATAATAATAATAATAATAATAATAATAATAATAATAATAATAATAATAATAATAATAATAATAATAATAATAATAATAATAATAATAATAATAATAATAATAATAATAATAATAATAATAATAATAATAATAATAATAATAATAATAATAATAATAATAATAATAATAATAATAATAATAATTTTTTTTTTTTTTTTTTTTTTTTGCGGGTTGGTGGAGGAAATGCGTTTAGGCATCCCTGCCAGGTCGTCACTCTTCGAAGCAGGGTATGTTGGACTCCTCGAAAGACTACCAACTAAAACCTCCCCATCCAACAAGCCATGGGAATTCAACCACACCGGGACTACTCTCGTATTACTTCGATGTGGCTCCCTCTCTTGGGCTGTATGTGCCGCTCCTAGTTAGCGTTTTCCCCGTCGGGCCCGCTTGTATTTCCTGCGTCTAGATCTACCTTTTTCTGCCGAAGAGTATTTTCAGCAAAAATTGCGATCCGACTCCAGCTCTCTTCGTTTTCGAGCATGATATCTACTAAGCCTTGTGGCGTTAGTGGGCCGTAGCTCGCTTCAATTCTCGTTCTTTCCTGTCTCCACTTGCAGCATTCGAAAAAGGTGTGCTCAGCATCGTCGAAGTCTGCATCGCCGTATATGCAGCTTGGGCTGTCGCATTTCCCCATCTGGTAGAGGTACTTCCGAAAATAGCCATGTCCTGACAGTAATTGCGTGAGGTAATAGTTGACCTCACCAAAACTTCTATTCACCCAGCCTTCTAAATTGGGGATGAGTTTAGCCGTCCATCGCCCACACGTTTGGTTTTGCCACATCTGCTGCCACTGTTCAATACTATGTGTTCTTAATTCAGTTGGCGTCAGTTGACCTTCACTCCAATGTTTTTGTTCCCATCTCTTCATGCGTTCTGCCGCCATCAAACCAATTGGGATCGTGCCGCTAATGACCAGTACGGCCGCTTCTGAGACCGTTCTATAAGCAGAGACTGCCCTCAAGGCTGCCGTTCTTTGCACCGCTCCTAAGGCTTTCCTGCGGTATTCTGCTTGTAAACAGTCTGCCCACACTTCACTTCCGTAGAGAAGAACTGACTGAACTGCTGTCAAAAGTAGTTTTCGTCTGCTTGCAGTTGGGCCACCAATGTTCGCCATTAGCCTCGATAAGGCTGCCGTGACTTTCCCCGCTTTTGCGACTGTATGATTTATATGAGCCCAATAGGATAGCTTGGAGTCAAGGTGAAGACCCAAGTATTTGATAAACCTCCTCGAGTGAAGCGTACCGCCAACCGTGTGTATTGGTATTTCGATGGGTATTTGTTTCCTCGTAAGGATAATAACCTCGGTTTTTTCCGTGGCAAGGCTTAGGCCATGGTCAGACATCCATGCCTGAGTCCTGATCATTACCTGATTGAGCTTTCGTTGGGCCTCCTCTGTGTTCTTGGCAGTTATAACAGCGGCGATATCATCCGCGTATCCAACGAGGTGAGAGTCATCTGGCATGTCAATGCAGAGTATTTCGTCGTACATAGCATTCCATAAATCCGGACCCAGAATGGAGCCTTGCGCTGCACCCGCTGTGATCTGCTTACGTATTGGGCCGCTTTCTGTTTCGTAGACCAGAATACGATTTTTGAGATAGCTACGTATCATTCTCATCAAGTATTGGGGGACTTGAAAACGACTTTCCAAGGCGTCAATTATATCAGCCCATCTCGCGCTGTTAAAAGCGTTTTTAACATCGAGTGTTGCTAAAAGGACTATTCGTCTAGAATAGTGATTTCCACTCTGCGCTGTCTCTACGCTTTTGAGAACATCGGCTATAGCATCCACTGTGGACCTACCCTGTCGAAATCCATACTGTCTATCGGAAAGTCCACCAGCTCTGGTTACTGCTTGTAATAATCGCGGTCTAATAAGTTTCTCCAGAAGTTTACCTGCTGTGTCCAGCATGCAGAGTGGACGGTATGATGAGGCGGATTCGGGATTTCCTTTCCCCTTTCCAATCAATACCAGCTGCTGTATTTTCCACACCTCTGGGAATATGCCCTCACTTAAGCATTCGTTATACATTTTAAGGATAACTTGTGGCCTCTCGTTCACGATTAACTTAAGTACCTCCGCTGGGATTCCGTCTGGACCAGGAGCTTTTTGATTCCTGAAGGTTTTTGCTGCAGCTATCAGTTCACTCTCCGTAAATAGTGTCACAGAATCGTTTCTCTGCATGGTTGCGCCGACTTCAGTTCCCAGTTCGTGGGTTGGGAAGAGTGCATTTACCACGTTTTCCAAGTCTCGAGCTGGTAGGTCTACCGGTACTGTAGCCCCACCAAGCTTTTTCATGACCAGCTTGTAGCCCAGACCCCATGGGTCCCGATTAATATCGGTACGGAGCTCCTCCCATTTGCGCTTCTTGCTAGCCGCAATGGCTATTTTAAGGTTCTTTCTAGCTGCTTTATATTCCAGTGCGAGTTCAATGGCCGGGTCGTTTCTTCTCGCCCTAGTATACCTTCTTCGCTTGTGAAGACATAATTGCCGGAGTTGACCTATCTCTGCAGACCACCAGTATGCCTCCTTTCTGCGAGCTCTACCTCCACTTCTTGGCATTGATGCTTCACAGGCTCGTGTAATGGCCGCCATCGTGCCGTCTACTATGCTTTGAGCGTCATTTCCGCGTTGTTGGAGTGAGAATGCACCATCCAGTTCCGCTAGTAACTCAGTCGGTCTAAGCTTCGATACATTCCACCTTCGCGTTCCCTTTCTGCGGTAGATGTTACTAATGGCCGCTTCAGTTGCGACGTGGTATGCCAGGTATTGGTGGTCACTGCCCGTGTAGTCCTCGAGCACCTTCCATTCCCTTAAGCTATGTATCAAAGTTTCCGAGACAAAGGTAATATCAGGGATCGTACCCTCGCAACCCGGCCTTCTAAACGTAGTCGTTGTGCCTTGGTTTGCAACCACCATGCCCAGCCTTGCAGTCATATCCAGAATCCTCCTGCCTCTCGAATTCGTAGTGCCCATTCCCCATTCAGACGCCTTGGCGTTGAAGTCACCTGCAATAATCAGTTTTCCTCCTATCGCATGGGCGGCATCCTCGATACAGTCCAACTTAGCCTGGAAGGTAGCAATGGGGTCACTTGGAGTTAGGTAACAGCTGATTATGGTGTAGTCCCTGCCAGTAACCCATACAAAGCCATCACCTGAACCATGCGCCTTCGTGCTGAATTTTGCGCCGCTCGTTAGCCATATAGCCGCAGTCTTTGTTGTATCCTCGAACCAAACGCCATTATTCATTCTGCTATGCTGTTCGCTGATAATTGCCACCTCCGACTCATGCTCAAGCATAATCTGAGGTAGCAAGGCGCTGGCAGTTATGCTCCTATGAAGATTTGCCTGGAGTAGCTTAGCCATTTTAAAGAACAAGTTTCTTGTAGGCAGTGCAACGGCTCGAACCAGGTATATGGTCGGTTGGTTTGCAGCCTTGCTCAGTGCAGATACAGCACTTAGGCGCGTTTCCACATTCTTTCATTTTATGGCCAGTGGTTCCACATCGTATGCATAAGCCCTGACCGCTCCTATCGGGGCCGCTGCAGCGCGCCCGCGTATGTCCCACTCCAAAACACTTATAGCAGCGCCTAATGTCATTTGCCTGCCTGACTCTGCAGTACGTCCAGCCAACCTTTAACCGCTGTGCCTTTAGTATGACATCTGCTATGTCATCCGCCACCGTTATGAATGCGCGGCATTGCTCTCTACTGTTCTTATTCGAGACTCTCACCATGATATCTGCATCATCTCTCTGGGAGATTTCCCTGATTGCAGAGACGATGTCCTCCGTTTCCACGAGAGAGTCCAAGTCTCTGATCTCAATAGTACTCTGAGGTTTCAACTCCGTCACCTTTGCAGCCTCTTTTAAGGATCCTTTGATCGCATCAAGGAATTGGTTTCTTCTTCCGCCATCTAGCAGTTCCAGCAGAAGCGAGCCATTTTGAGTCTTCCTAACTGACCTCACAGTGACCCCAGCGTCCTCTGGTTTAACCGACTTCTTAAGTTCCCGGAGAACATTAGCATAACTATTCCCCTCTGTGGGCTTAACCAGAACTGCTTCCAATCGCTTCCTAGGCTCCGGTTTCCGTTTACCTCTTTTCCGCGTTCGTGTCTTTTTCTGCTGTTTTCTACCCTCGTTTTGGACTTTAACCGCGGTGTCATGGGGCCTGCGTTCTTTCTCCACATCAGGCTTCTGCTTCCTGCGAGTCACAGTTTGCCAATCATCTGGCTCCCTCTCTCGTGGTTTCTTCGTCGCATCGGGGACAGCTGGGCTTGTAGCCAGCCTTTTACCGCGAGCCGTCAGAGGTGTCTCCTCCGCTTGCGGCTGGCTGGCAGCTACCTGTGGCCCACTTTTCGCTCGCTCTTCCTCAAACCGTTGCGTTTCTGTTGCCTTCCACATCTGTCTGTAATGCTTTATTACATCCAAAGCTTCCCAAAGCTCAACAACGCCGTCCTGAACCTCCTTGTTGATGTTTCTCTGTTTTTTAATGGCTTGCTGCATTCTGTTCAGAACCTGCCTGCAGCTTTCCACCGTGTTCTCCTCCAGCTGTCTAAGTCTATATATAGACTCTAAGCGAGGAGAGAAATTTGCATTTTGTGGCGTTTGCGACTGATTTTGGGCAGTAAGAGCAGGGGAAGCAACAGCCTGTTGCTGCACTCGCATCGTCGACACTGCTCCCTCGATACTGCCCGCATAGCTTCTAATTCCATTCTTGGGGGCGATCGAAGAATCTTACGGCTTTTTTGAAAGCCTGAAGCGCCTCGTTCATTCTCTACTTCCATTAAATTTTTTATTTTATTTTTTTTTTCATTTTCATTTTTTTTTTCATTTTCTGTTGTTTTGTTAGTCTTTAGGGGGGGGGTTCGTGTTGTATTCATCATGATTCTGTTGGGTCCCCGCTCCGAGCCGCTATCCTTTAACGATTGTACGGTCACCTCGAACGATCCCCGTGGGTCCCTTTGCAAGCAGTGAGGTCCACGCAAGGGTTGACATAGGTCCTTATGGGAGCCTATGTTCAGAGCCAGGATCTCGCCGCAAAAACAGGAGTCATCTCAACTGCACCCGTACCACCACCTCAGTGGCAACGTGGTCGGAACGTACTCGGAGCCTCGCCACAGTTTTAACGGGACGGGGGCAGCAACAGCATTGGCCTGACAGCCGTTTCAGCTAGGTATCACCCCGCTTACTAAGATGTCAGAATACTGCAACCGTCAGCCCATATCATCAGATCCATATCGTAAATTATTTCCGTTGGCCATATTCGTTCCATTTTCCGTCGTCGTTAGCCGCACCAGGAATGGTGATCGGCTATCCAGAATTTTGGTCCACGGGTGGTATTTTATTTCCCACCTTCCCTGCAAATCTAAAAAAGATCAGCCGAGATTTCCCCTATCCGCCACCTGGGGACGCGTCCGATGGGAGACTGGATTAACTCCACACGGAATAATAATAATAATAATAATAATAATAATAATAATAATAATAATAATAATAATAATAATAATAATAATAATAATAATAATAATAATAATAATAATAATAATAATAATAATAATAATAATAATAATAATAATAATAATAATAATAATAATAATAATAATAATAATAATAATAATAATAATAATAATAATAATAATAATAATAATAATAATAATAATAATAATAATAATAATAATAATAATAATAATAATAATAATAATAATAATAATAATAATAATAATAATAATAATAATAATAATAATAATAATAATAATAATAATAATAATAAAAATAATAATAATAATGATAATAATGATAATAATAACAATAATAATGATAATAATAATAATAATAATAATAATAATAATAATAATAATAATAATAATAATAATAATAATAATAATAATAATAATAATAATAATAATAATAATAATAATAATAATAATAATAATAATAATAATAATAATAATAATAATAATAATAATAATAATAATAATAATAATAATAATAATAATAATAATAATAATAATAATAATAATAATAATAATAATAATAATAATAATAATAATAATAATAATAATAATAATAATAATAATAATAATAATAATAATAATAATAATAATAATAATAATAATAATAATAATAATAATAATAATAATAATAATAATAATAAT
>CAVMKG010000421.1:100000-102500 GCA_963682025.1 Cordilura impudica
TTTTTAACATCGAGTGTTGCTAAAAGGACTATTCGTCTAGAATAGTGATTTCCACTCTGCGCTGTCTCTACGCTTTTGAGAACATCGGCTATAGCATCCACTGTGGACCTACCCTGTCGAAATCCATACTGTCTATCGGAAAGTCCACCAGCTCTGGTTACTGCTTGTAATAATCGCGGTCTAATAAGTTTCTCCAGAAGTTTACCTGCTGTGTCCAGCATGCAGAGTGGACGGTATGATGAGGCGGATTCGGGATTTCCTTTCCCCTTTCCAATCAATACCAGCTGCTGTATTTTCCACACCTCTGGGAATATGCCCTCACTTAAGCATTCGTTATACATTTTAAGGATAACTTGTGGCCTCTCGTTCACGATTAACTTAAGTACCTCCGCTGGGATTCCGTCTGGACCAGGAGTTTTTGATTCCTGAAGGTTTTTGCTGCAGCTATCAGTTCACTCTCCGTAAATAGTGTCACAGAATCGTTTCTCTGCATGGTTGCGCCGACTTCAGTTCCCAGTTCGTGGGTTGGGAAGAGTGCATTTACCACGTTTTCCAAGTCTCGAGCTGGTAGGTCTACCGGTACTGTAGCCCCACCAAGCTTTTTCATGACCAGCTTGTAGCCCAGACCCCATGGGTCCCGATTAATATCGGTACGGAGCTCCTCCCATTTGCGCTTCTTGCTAGCCGCAATGGCTATTTTAAGGTTCTTTCTAGCTGCTTTATATTCCAGTGCGAGTTCAATGGCCGGGTCGTTTCTTCTCGCCCTAGTATACCTTCTTCGCTTGTGAAGACATAATTGCCGGAGTTGACCTATCTCTGCAGACCACCAGTATGCCTCCTTTCTGCGAGCTCTACCTCCACTTCTTGGCATTGATGCTTCACAGGCTCGTGTAATGGCCGCCATCGTGCCGTCTACTATGCTTTGAGCGTCATTTCCGCGTTGTTGGAGTGAGAATGCACCATCCAGTTCCGCTAGTAACTCAGTCGGTCTAAGCTTCGATACATTCCACCTTCGCGTTCCCTTTCTGCGGTAGATGTTACTAATGGCCGCTTCAGTTGCGACGTGGTATGCCAGGTATTGGTGGTCACTGCCCGTGTAGTCCTCGAGCACCTTCCATTCCCTTAAGCTATGTATCAAAGTTTCCGAGACAAAGGTAATATCAGGGATCGTACCCTCGCAACCCGGCCTTCTAAACGTAGTCGTTGTGCCTTGGTTTGCAACC
This sequence comes from Cordilura impudica, assembly GCA_963682025.1. Taxonomy (NCBI): domain Eukaryota; kingdom Metazoa; phylum Arthropoda; class Insecta; order Diptera; family Scathophagidae; genus Cordilura; species Cordilura impudica. Next base: position 101,224 of record CAVMKG010000421.1, read on the forward strand.
ACCATGCCCAGCCTTGCAGTCATATCCAGAATCCTCCTGCCTCTCGAATTCGTAGTGCCCATTCCCCATTCAGACGCCTTGGCGTTGAAGTCACCTGCAATAATCAGTTTTCCTCCTATCGCATGGGCGGCATCCTCGATACAGTCCAACTTAGCCTGGAAGGTAGCAATGGGGTCACTTGGAGTTAGGTAACAGCTGATTATGGTGTAGTCCCTGCCAGTAACCCATACAAAGCCATCACCTGAACCATGCGCCTTCGTGCTGAATTTTGCGCCGCTCGTTAGCCATATAGCCGCAGTCTTTGTTGTATCCTCGAACCAAACGCCATTATTCATTCTGCTATGCTGTTCGCTGATAATTGCCACCTCCGACTCATGCTCAAGCATAATCTGAGGTAGCAAGGCGCTGGCAGTTATGCTCCTATGAAGATTTGCCTGGAGTAGCTTAGCCATTTTAAAGAACAAGTTTCTTGTAGGCAGTGCAACGGCTCGAACCAGGTATATGGTCGGTTGGTTTGCAGCCTTGCTCAGTGCAGATACAGCACTTAGGCGCGTTTCCACATTCTTTCATTTTATGGCCAGTGGTTCCACATCGTATGCATAAGCCCTGACCGCTCCTATCGGGGCCGCTGCAGCGCGCCCGCGTATGTCCCACTCCAAAACACTTATAGCAGCGCCTAATGTCATTTGCCTGCCTGACTCTGCAGTACGTCCAGCCAACCTTTAACCGCTGTGCCTTTAGTATGACATCTGCTATGTCATCCGCCACCGTTATGAATGCGCGGCATTGCTCTCTACTGTTCTTATTCGAGACTCTCACCATGATATCTGCATCATCTCTCTGGGAGATTTCCCTGATTGCAGAGACGATGTCCTCCGTTTCCACGAGAGAGTCCAAGTCTCTGATCTCAATAGTACTCTGAGGTTTCAACTCCGTCACCTTTGCAGCCTCTTTTAAGGATCCTTTGATCGCATCAAGGAATTGGTTTCTTCTTCCGCCATCTAGCAGTTCCAGCAGAAGCGAGCCATTTTGAGTCTTCCTAACTGACCTCACAGTGACCCCAGCGTCCTCTGGTTTAACCGACTTCTTAAGTTCCCGGAGAACATTAGCATAACTATTCCCCTCTGTGGGCTTAACCAGAACTGCTTCCAATCGCTTCCTAGGCTCCGGTTTCCGTTTACCTCTTTTCCGCGTTCGTGTCTTTTTCTGCTGTTTTCTACCCTCGTTTTGGACTTTAACCGCGGTGTCATGGGGCCTGCGTTCTTTCTCCACATCAG